>JAVQJV010039175.1:0-19571 GCA_036024995.1 Gadopsis bispinosus
GTGCTATGAGATAACTCTGTTATGATATAGTGCTATATAAATAAAATTGAATTGAAATTTAATTTAATTAATGTTCATGACAGGTGTCATGTCATGGTTATGATGGTGTCAGGTCAGTCTTATGTACACCCCTTCAAATACAATTTTACCCAAACCTTTTAAGCCAACAGAGGCTGGGAACTGAGTATTAAATTTAAACAGCTGAAACACTATCACAGGCAGTGGGATGCAGGAGAGTTCTCTGTTTTGGGGCTGTTGGATCTCAGTGTAGCACTTGACACTGGACTACAGTATTCCAATAGTCAGGCGTAGGCAGTGGGTGGGTATCTTTGTCACCTGTGGAGTGGTTCTCTTCTTACCTCTCTTCTCAGTTGCTGTTGGTAACATCTATTCATCCTCATATGAATCTCTCTAATGTGGTGTGCCCCAAGGTTCTTTCCTGAGTCTTATACTGTTTGGCTTGCATATGCTTCCCTTTGGGCAGGTCACTTTTAAAGGTATGACATATCACTGCTACACAAATATTATTCAATTATACATCTCATTGAAGAGTAAAATAAATCTTCTCTGGCATACCTGACAGTTTATTTTGTTTGCACAGTTGTATATTGATGGATTCTAAATCCTTCTACAAACAGTAGCGTATGCCAGATGATCCCTACCACTAAATGCTTGGGTTACCCTGTGTTAAAGAACTATGATCCACATATGGGACGGACCTTTCAAATATTGTTTTACAGAAATCCATACTTATCATAAACTGGTGTGTTTATTTGTGTCTCTATATGTTCTTTTCTTTCTTTTGCAGCATTATCTATGTACTGTTCTGTGCTATGCAATCAAATTAAGAGGCAATGAGAGACCTTAGAGATGTGCAATGAAACCTCTTAAACTCTAATTAAAGCCACAGGGAGTCATCAACATTCCTCCTCCCTCTCTTTTCAAGGAAATAAAAACATGGTCTCACACAATTACAATACCATAGCACTGCACATGCTGTCAGCATACCTATAAAAAGCAATTTTTTTGCATGCTATGTTGATAGTATTTTATGTGTGTAGTCAGCGGTCACATTTTGCACAGCTTGGGCTCTTGTCACATTTCTCATCTCAGCTTCAGTGCCTCCCCACTGCTAGCCACTCTGCAGAAACCCCCATCACACAACTTAATGATGTGGAAGATTCATCTCAACACCCAAAATAACCCATTATCTAACTGGCAATAGACACATTTTGGAGCCCCGGCACTCTGTCATGTTGTCACCCTGTCCATTGATGCTCCGGCTTCTCCCAGAATGCAATGCACCACTGGGTAGCACCTCCCTGGTAGCTAAATAAGGTATGAGACATTGTTAAGAAACAGCAGGAGGATGATGTGAAGAATGAGAGAGCATCTCACTTGATTACCTTTGAATTGCCATATAGGAGAGTCACACCATGAACAAGAAGCCATGCCATGCTTAATTGGTGGAAAAGATTGCTGGTTACCAAGACAATTTTGCTCTTTTTCGTCCATGTAAAATTTTGATTGGGATGTCAGTGATTGCTCTCTGTCAGTACCCTCTTACACTGAATAGTGAGGCCAAGCTCAAATGTACAAAATGTTGAGCACCCCTCACAAGACTGATTTGATACATAACGTCACAAGGAAGTCAAGTCCAGAGAGAGATTTTGGTGTCAGATAGGGGTCACAAAGTCTGCTGTCTCGTCACAACAAACCACTAGGCTACACTCAGTGGTCAGGTCAACAGACAAATCAGTAAAAGCCCAAAAGAGACATCTTCCCTAACATTACAGAGGTATAGATATGCATGTGCAGTTATGGCATCATGGGAATAATGCAAGGAGATTTTATAAACGTGATGAATTGTGCGTTCTGTTGGATTCTCTATGGTTAAACAATTTGTGAGAGTCAGTTTTAGAATTTTGAACATTGATATTCTCAACTTTAAAAAAACAGATCCAGGTTTCCAGGTTAGAGACTGATATATTAAAGGAAGGTTGTGGAGATGACAAGAAATTCAATTGTTTTCAAAAAGCTGACTCAATGACAGCAGACTGTGTGCTACTGTGTGTTCTCTTTCATACTGCTCTCACTCTAACCCCCCCCCATTTCTTTTTTTTCTGTCTCTAGCCAACCGGTCGAGGCAGATGACGCCCACCCAGAGCCTGGTTCTGCCTGAGGTTTCTGTTTCCTTGCCACTGTCTCCTAGTGCTGCTCATGGTGGAATTGTTGGGTCTATACATATAGAGTTGGTTTAGACTTGATCTATATTAACAAGTGCTATGAGATAAATCTGTTATGATATAGCGCTATATAAATAAAATTGAATTGAATTGAACTGTCAGTGCACCACAAGAAGCCTGTGAGGGATCTGCACTGAATTAGACTTCACTCGAAACTAATCCAACTCAAGATTCGAGTCATAAGAGACAAGTTAGCCTTAACCCAAATTAGAATCAAGGATGAGTCAGTTTTAAGAGATTGGAGTCACAGTCATGTCTTAGATATTACAGACAAGAGATATTACAGACATATCTGAGTCAAACCTCATGTCATTAGAGACCAGTCTAAATCAAGTCTCAAGTTACTAGAAACAAGTGTGAGTCAGATTTAAAATTACTCATAAGCAAGGGTCAAGTCTTTACTCATATGAAACCATATGGGTCTCAATAAAAAGTATAAGAAGTTAGAGATTAAGTCTTCAGTCATTACAAATAAGATGGAGATGATCTCAAGTAATTAAAGAAAATTCAGGGATAATTTAGAGTTATTAAGTATGAGTCAAAATCAGGACATAAGTATTACAGACAAATCTGAGTCAGGCTATGAGTCATTTGAAACAAGCAGGCATTAAAACTAGAGTGTGGGACTTTTACATATAAATGAATGTCTGTTACATTCAAGCCATGGCCAGACAAGTTCACACAATGTTGAATAAGCTTATCACAGCCAGCTAAATCTCACTGCATTTCACAGTATATTGGAGTTTTTAAATCTGTACCATGGAGAGAGAATGTCGTGTCACAAAAAGTTCAAAAGGCTTGATGGTCACATGACTTATGTAGACTTCAGATAGCTCTCTCTACATGGCTTTAGTTTGCCAGAGCTGAGGAGAGCAACGGTAGCGACGGAGTAGCCGTCTCCCGGCAACTCCTCAGCAGCCGGGAAACCAGGGAGGCTGGGTGACTGTCCGAAAGAAGCAATCTGAGTTTTTTAGTGGCCCTAAATCATGACAACTCAGAGTTGAGACCAGGATGCAGAGTTGCAGTCCTACACGCTTCTCTGCGCTTCTACAGTTTCCCACCCTGAACTCCATAGAGAGGGTGCATGCCTCCACCCCCACTTACATTAACTACATCAAAAGTAAACAGAAGAGGAGTGATATATAAAAACCCTATAAAAATTAAGACCACCACTGCAAGAGCACAACAAAATAGGAGAATTTAATGTGGACTCTTAAATATCGTATCACTGTCATCAAAAACTATACTAGTTAACGATCTAATATCAGACTCTCGTATTGATTTATTCTGTCTTACTGAAGCCTGGCTGTGTCATGATGAATATGTTAGCCTAAATGAATCCACTCCCCCCAGACACATTAATACTCACATTCCTCGAGGCACAGGCCGAGGAGTTGCAGCCATCTTTGACTCTAGCCTATTAATCAACCCCTTAAACCTAAACTAAATTAGTTCGAAAGCTTTGTTCTTAGTCTTTCACACCCAACCTGGAAAACACTGGCACCAATTATATTTGTTGTAATGTACCACTACTTATTAGTTCTTATCAGGTTTAGTCCTTAAAACAGATAAAATAATTATTGTAAGTGATTTTAATATTCATGTGGAGGTTGATAATGACAGCCTTAGCTCTGCATTTATCTCATTATTAGATTCGATTGGCTTCTGTCAGAGTTTACATAAACGCACTCACTGTTACAACACCTTCGACCTTGTTCTTGTCTATGGCATTCAAACTGAACATCTAATAGTCTTTCCACAGAATGTTTTTTTATCTGATCATTATCTAATAACTTTTGTATTCCTATTTCTCGACTACATGCCATTAAGCAAGTATTCGTACATTAGGTGTCTATCTTAAAGTGCTGTAGCTATATTCAAGGAAGTCATTCCATCAGCATTTAATTCAGTGCCATATTTCAATATAACAGAGGACTCCTTTGCCAATTTTAGTCCCTCCAAATTTATCATGCCTACAACTCATCATTAATAGAGGAAAATTAGAACAACCCCAGGTTTCTGATCAGAACTGTAGCCAGGCTGACAGAGAGTCACAGCTCCATTGAGCTATGTTTTCCTATATATCTCAGATTAAGGACTCCATGAGTTTTTTTAATGATAAAATTCTATTAGAGACAAAATTCAGCATCTCCTGCCCTCAGCTGGAGTCGTAGAAGCAACTGTGAAACCTGATATACATTTAGACTGTTTTTCTCTCATCAGCCTTCATCAACTAACTTTAATGATTTCTTCATCTAAGCCACATATGTCAAACTCAAGGCCCACGGGCCAAATCCAGCCCGCTGTGGAATTATCTTTGGCTTGCAGGATAATATCTAATTACTATTAGAGCTGGCCCGCCGGTATATTGCACACACCACTAATACTACATATCCCACAATGCACTGCCAGTGCGTTGGCACGTTCGAGGGCCCGCAAGCACGAACCCTTGCCCCACTCGCTCATCAGCAGCTTTATATAGCTAGTCACCTGTGGTCAACTTTCAGCTATCCCTCTCCCCAAAAATGGCTAAACGAAAGGTGGACTTATAGCAGGGCTGACTCAGGTGAACCCTGAGCCCCCCCTTAGTTATGCTGCTGTAGGCCTAGACTGCCAGGAGACTATCTATGATGCACTGAGCTCTTCTCTCCTCCTTTCCCTCTCCATCTATACGCACTGTTATCCCATTAATGCTTTTTACTAACTTGACTGCTTCCCTCTCTCCCCTTTTGCTGCCGTCTCCGAGTGTTTCTACCTCTGGATCTGTGTAGTCTGGATTTGTTGATGCGGACCACCTGCTGCCCCCAGGCTCTTGCTCAAAAGCAAGAGCATGCTGGTCCTAGACGGCAGGTATGTCCCTGTAAGGTGGCTGCAGACTGGCCTACAGGTTGCCATGACAACGGACGGACAGGATTACAGCCTCAGCAAGGACTCAGACAGGCCGTCACGGGACTCCGGCGGCTGCCCAGCTGGGTCCAATGAAGTAATGACACAGAGGAAGTTATGGAGGGGAGGGCACATGGGAAAAGGGAATAAAGGGTTAGAGGAAGGAGACTACGGTGATGGGCATTGCTACTGCGGTGAATTGGAAAATAGAGAAATCTTAAACTAAAACCTGTCGTTGTCTGAGTGTCTCTTCATGCACCTACACCGGCATCACAGCTGGTGGTCTGCTCGCCGCCCCTGGTGATGTCACAATACATTTTGTGATATTATGGCGCTATCTAAATAAAAGTCAATTGAAATTAATTGAATAGTCATTACTGGCAAATCCCAGTCAAGTCTTGAGTCATTAGAAACAACTTTTAAATTCAAGTCTTGTAAAACACTAGTCCAAGTCAACCTTGAGTTATTCTTTAATTTCATAAGTCTTCCTAAGTGATTTAAAGTGGGTACTCTTTGGCAGGTTTCAGAACATTGCAAGTTTCAACTTGTCTCATTGTAAATACTGTTGGTTGATTATTATAACATCAATAACATTGTAACTACCGTTGCTTTACATGTATATGGAACTGTACTGTGCTACTGTGTGTTCTCTTTTATCCTGCTCCCACTCTCTCTCTCTACCTCCATCTCTTTCTCTCTCTACCCAACCGGTCAAGGTAGACGACCGCCCACCCAGAGTCTGGTTCTGCTCGAGGTATCTGCCTGTTAAAAGGGGGTTAGGGTTAGGTAAGCCTTTTCCTTGCCACTGTCACCAAGTGCTTGCTCATGGAGGAATTGTCGGGTGTATATATATATATATAGAGTTGATCTTGACCTGCTCTATATTAACATTAACTCTTATGATATGGTGTAAATCAAACAGAAATTAATTGAAATCTTTGAACTCAGAACTGGGCTTTAGAAAGAACCCAGCACTAATTAAAAATGAACACAATTACAGACTGTTAAATAACACTAAATGAACAGTCAGCAGGGATTTTTTTCAGTTTGTTCAACTGTTCATTAAACCTGAATTTGACATTGACTAATCAAACAGCTAATACAAGTTGGTGATTGCACTCTGCTGGGGTGGCTTGTATGGGTTTGGTGATGAGTACTTCTGTGTATATTTTCATGTCATCACATTCATTTCATTAAAACTTAATTAGTTTCTCCTACTCCATTAGTTTTACAAGCCTTTATATAAATTAAGAAAGTTATTTTATGAAGTGTATATTGACAAATAATTTTACAGGTCAATTGCAGCCTCAGTAAATGTTTGATTCTTATTACTATATTAATTTCAACTTAACTACATATTTATATCTTTACAAAACTTGCTGATTTAAAGCACAGCTATATACATCCCTATATATCTCTACACACATTAGCATTCCTGCAGCACAGCAGAGGAACAAAGGGAAATATGTGTTGTGTGTAGTAGAGCTATAATAGTACTAAGTGCAAAGTGAAGCAGCATGACTCGTGCAACACAGGTCGCTCATGCATGATGCATCAGTCCTCCCGCCTCTTTAAAACAGGGAACTGTCACTCCTGGTTAGACCCAGCCCTGAACCATATTACAATGTGTCCCACTCAGCCCTCGCCCTGGCCCATCCGCACATTAATGTCTATTTGCATCACAACTCTGTGCCATTTGGCCCCTACTCAGGACAGACTGGGAGAAATTACTCTATTTAATATGTTAGGACAACAGCACACAATGGCAAGGCTTCTCATGGACACAAAGGCAGTAGCTGACTGTGCTCATAATATACATACCGAGATGCATTGTTGCATGATGATGGCAATTATTTGGGGTTGCTAAGTGTTGATTATAGAGCACTTATGATTCTGAATAAAATCATCAAGTCTTGAATCAACTTTTCTCAGTCCTGGTTCACAGCTTTCTGTATCATTGTAAAACTTACTATTGTAAAATTTTGTATCATGACACCAAGTCAACTACTAACACTTTCTCATATTTGAGGGCAAGTTCCTAATAATCATTTTGCAAATGTTTGACATTAAGTTGGCAAGCACCACCTGAATGCCCCATTAGTTTTGGTCTGTGTAGGGCTGGCTTTCAACCCTCTGAAGCCTACAACTTGATGAGTTCTGTCTGTCCTTCAGTCGAGGTGGAATTGGTGGCTCTTTGTGAAATGTTTGAAATCAATATCATAATAATAACAACAATATATTTTCAGATACAAGTGTATGCATAATCACATGTAAAGTAGTCAAATTGATTGAATAAAATGGTTGCAAATCATTTTATTGATGAAATGTTATGCATCACATGAGCACAAAGGAAAACCCCAAAATCCAATAACACCCTTTGTTTGTTTTTAAATATGATTTGCTTGGAATCAGTTAATCACCACCCGATTTGTTTATTGAAATGACAATATGATATGATCATTTTATCATGATACAATTCCACTGAAAGTCATATATTTCTTAAAAGGCTCTGCATCCCCATGGAGGTGTTTTGAATTACTCTGGCTAATAAGACATCAAGTCAGGTGTATGTTGGGTGGAGTTCTGCTGGGAAATATGGGATGTTAACTCTATGAGCTAATAACAATGATAATGTTGCAAATTAACCAGGAGATAGAGGAAGCTATATAGTTGCCTTACATTCTCCCAAGATCTTGAGAAGAGGTGTAATCAAGCAACATAATGAAAACACCTCTGCGGGTGGACTTTGGATGTTTAATGGCTCTAACAAAATCATATTTATTCTAAACAAACTTGTTGGTGCCTGTGTAAATATAAAATGTAACAGTTGGCAGCAGAGATTTCCCCTTTACAAAAAGGTAACCTTGTTGAGAACAATAAATATGGGATCTGGATATGGAATATGGAAAAGCTTGGGCCAGCCCTTGGTGGAATTAAAGGGAAAATCTAGTATTTTGTAAACTGTCGCATTTCTCATGATTGTGGTTGATGTTGCTGCATATGTAGATTCCCATGCAGTTAGCCAACATGGTTATTTCAGGGTGCTACATTCTGTGTGTGCCTTTGGTTGGACTCAGAGACAAGTGCTTGAAATTGTTCATGTAAAAATCACATTTATTTGGATAGCTGTAGGAGCACTGTGCTGCTAGCCTCGATAAATGTTACTTTGAGTCTGTAAAACGGAGGTAGTTAGTGCAAAGTTAGCATGACCCATTCAGTCATAATAGTCACAGAAAGAAGTGAAAGAAGGTGTCTTGAGTGGGTTAATCTGGCCCTGATGTAATTTTTACCTCTGGAATGTGGTGGAGTAGAAGCCAAAAGCTGCATAAAGGGAAATAATTGTTAAAATTGTACTGAGGTACTCTCTGTGCAGTAACGACTATTGTATGCAGTGACTAAATGGTTGCTAAATTTTGAACAAAATCCTGGCATACATTTTTTTTGTAAAGCACTGTGATTTGTTTTCTTCTCATCAGCATATGAGCAGAGCTGTTGCAGAACCTGGGCGATGTGCTTTCTTTCTGCTGGATGCAATTTGTTACTCGACAGTGATGATATTCACCAGAGAAATCTAACCTCCACAAATGTACTCCCAGCCTGAGAAAGTGTCGAAATGGTTCCCACTGAGAGGAAGCGAAGTCGATGCCACACACAGTCCTCTTCCTTTCACATTTTATTTTGAACGTCCGTCAGGGTGGCACAGATTTTGGTTGTTGCACATAAGCCCCATCCTCCTGGTCTGTGCGTTTTGGAAGCAGGAATGACATTCTGTCATTGGTTGGTGAAGGGGAGCAATGCCAGGGCAGACAGGCTGAGGACTAGGCTGTCGCTGTAAGCAGTCAAGCGCTTATTCATGAAATGAAATTACTCTCTGACAATGGCAATGCTTTGCTTTTGAAGCAGCCTGTCTTTTCTGAACTGTAAATCCTTTGGCTAGCACCTCTTCCCCTGCTGCCCCTCCCGGCTCTTTGCCCCCGCTAACTGCAGAAGTGCGATTGCAAAGAGCAAGCCTTTCTTACCTCCATACAAAGAAACAGGATTTGTCATCAACATTTTCACACTCTTATAAAAACCCTGAAGGGATAAAGCAAACACTGATTTGATGATAGCTCCTATTTCCCCCCTGAATGCATTTATTGGGGGAGCTAGGTGACTTGAAGTTCTATTCCAGTCTAATTTCCATTGCAAAAGAGAAGTCAAAGTGATTTCCAGCAAAATGCTGCAAGAGACTGGGCTCTGTGATTGGCTGACAGGCCTGCTAACTGTCAGCAGAGTGGAAGCAAACCTCATGAATAGCAGTGATGTTACAGCTGGTCTTTGGAAAGATTTATTGTGAGGAACTGAAGGCAGCCAGCTATTATATTTGACAGTCAATACCCATAATTAGAGAAAGTGTTATATTAGAATAACGTGACTTGATTTGCATTTCCAAGTTAGTCAAATAATTTTTATAAAAATCTCAAAGCGCTTTAGAGATTGGTCTGATTCAGATATGTCATCAGGAGCAACTAAAGGTTCAGTGTGTTGCAAAGGCATGACATGTGGACAGGAGGAACTGGGAATCAAACTGCCAAGTCTAGGAATAATGGACAACTTGCTCTACCTCCTGAGCCACAGCCACCTATTAACTGCTTAGAACACAATTTCTTTGGAATTGGCAAGTAGTACAGTATTGTCTATCAGGCATCATCTTCTTCCTCAGACAGTGTGATGTTATAATGAAGCTTTAAATAATCTGTGATTGGAATAATCTGGAGACCAGGTAAGGAGCTTGGACATCCAGAGGGAGCTCGGAGAAGAGCCGCTGCTCCTTCGCATCGAAGGGAGCCAGTTGAGGTGGTTCGGGCACCTGATAAGGACGCCTCCCTTTAGAGTTTTACCAGGCACGTCCAACTGGTAAGAGGCCCCGGGGTAGACCCAGAACACGCTAGGGGGATTATATATCCCAACTGGCCTGGGAACGCCTTGGGGTCCCCGGGAGGTGCTGGAAAGTGTTGCTGGGGAGAGGGACGTGTGGATAACCCTGTTTAGCCTGTTGCCTCTTCGACCCAGCCCCGGATAAGCGGAGGAAAACGGATGGATGGATGGAATAATCTGATTTTTGCTCCGTGTGCAAAGGTGACAGATTTTTTATATTTTTGATAGCCACAAAATCTCAGCAAGTGGCCAATATCTATTATTATTTCCATTAAATTCCATTTTCTATTTCCATCTTCCCAAATGTAAGGATTCACTTATTTTCCCAAGTTTAAAATCTGTGTAAACTGTAAGGTTTTCGACAAGCAAGTTAAAGACGTCAACTTGGGTTGTGACATTTTACCCTATATCATCTGAAGTTTATAAATGGCCATTTTTTTATTAATCAAATAATCAGCAAAGTAACTGATAATGACATAACTGTTTTGACTTCTATCAATTCCTTGATGGTGGGGATATAGAGTATCCTTAAAGGGGATAATTGTGATTTGGTTATTTTTTTTTAATTTATGAGGTTGTTTGTTTAAGGTATAATTTATAGGAAAACCTTATGGGTTAATGTAGGTTGACCCATGTGTGTATACACCCCTCCCCTTGTGTCTTGAGGGGTTGGTTCTTTTCTTTTGGTTCAGTAGGTTGTTCTTTTGTTTGGTTTGTGAAGTTTTGGTTTCTTTTGTTAAATCCTGGGATTAATGGATTTGATATATTTTTGTATTTGGTTATAATTTTATATGTTTATTAAAATTAGAACTATTCCTTTTTACACCTTTGTCATGTGCTTTACTGCTCATGTATATCACTGACTTGACCAAATACCAAGAAAGGTGCACATCACATTGTTATATATTAATTAGTATTTCTCAACACTGTAAGACAACAGGAATTGACTTGAAATTTCTTACTATTAAACTTGCTGTAGTAAATAGAAATCCCTTTGCCATATTTGCCACCATCAACACTCTAGGGGTCTCCTGCCCACTGCATGCTGGAATATAGGCTTGTGCCTCCCATGAGCCTGAATGGTAATTAATAAAATGATGAAAATCAATTCATGCATGAAGAGACCACACAACAACAAAAACTTAAATGCAAAGTTCCTCTATTTTAGAGCCCACAAAGTTACAGGCAACATTAACGCAAAACAGCACGCAATCAACAACTCAGGTCTTCCCGTCTTCTCTGCCAGCGTGCCCTGCACCTCCCTAACTTCCTCTGAGCAATTAGTTCATTGGGAGCAGCTGGGCAGCCGACAGAGTCCCGTGTTGGCCCGGCTGCTCATGGGGAATGTAGTTCCTGCATCCTGACGCCATGATGGCCTGTTTGTATCCACCGGGCGGGGACATACCTGCCATGTAGGACCTGCCCCCGCGTGACGTCACACAAGATACTGTAAACTAAGAAAAACAATGTATATAATAATGATAATGAGCTGAAATGAGAGTAACTTGAGTAATACCGGTTGTAATTCTGCAAACTATACAGTTATTTCAGGTGAATTAAAACACCTGAACTCCACAGTTCTGCTTCTCTACATATTTGAAAATGTAAAACATTTGTTGATGTCTTGTTCTTATTAATACAATGAAAAAAAGCCTTGCAGGTGTGTGCAGGTTTGCAAAACCCTGGAGAGAAGATGAAAAATGCCTTTTTTTTCACTGCATATAGGCACATAGAATGAATTGTGTGTGACTGTTGTTGTTTAGTACCACCCACAGTACAGGACCCCTCCAATTAACTGGTCACCGTGTACTGACACACTGAAGTACGCTTCTACATCACTGCAGTAAAGTGAGAAGTTCAACCACTAGAGGTCAAAGGGTCCTTTTTGTTTAACCAGAAACAGAAGTCTTGCTCAACGAGAAACCTCGCCAGAGGTGAGTTACTGCAGGAAGATGACAGTGTTTCTGGTTAAACAAAAAGGATCTTTGTCTTTAACAAATGGTCTGTCTCCTTTCCATAATGTTGTCTGACACTTCAAAAAATAACAGTCTGAGCCTGTCAGTGGCAAAAACTTTGATGGGTGCATTTGCCCACTAGGATTACGTTGCAGCTATTGCAAACCATTTTGCGGCAGATGGCGCAGGCTAATTCCAAAACGTTTTATACCTGAAAGTCATTTAGACCCCAAAATATGTAAAAAGTAGGACCCAGGTTAAAAATACCAGTATTACCCTTTAAGTTGCTCCTTAAGTTTGTCAAATGATTATATTGTAAGAACGGTTCAATGCTTCTAATTGGATTTGAATCTGTTTTAAAGCATGCGTCAATACCCACATGTTGTTGATCATAAATAAATTACATGTTTGAAAACATGCAACTGCACTACTTGAGGCATACCATCCACCACAAAGAGTGTTTGGTCAGACATTTATTGCTGCAGTGTATTTGTCACTCTAACACTGTTTGGCTTCGGGCTCAATCAGAAGACATCAGTGTAGGTCTGCTGCAGTGACACTCCCAGCTGTATAGTTAGCATCTGTCCTCTGATGAGTGCGATATTGCTGCAGTGAACAGGTAGAGTCACCGGCCGTTTACTGCTACTGTCTCCTCTGAGTGTTCCCCCTTTACTGAATCCCAGAGGCTGTGTAAAAGCTTTGACTCATGTGTCTGTGTAGCCTATCACTTTGAAAAATGATCAAAGGGCTGCGAGCTAGTGAGAGCGATGAAACAGACAGTGAGCCAAACATCAATTTGTATGAATCAAGCACCAATTCTGTGGGGGTCAGGAAAGTTGTCCTCTTTGTGCTTAAAAAGCGATAACTAATGAAGCCAGGAGTCAGTGCTTTGTGAGAGAGACTTGGTGTGAGGTCAATTATTCTGACCTAAAGCCCACAGTAAACCAATTAGACATTAGCACCAAGCTGTCAGACTGCTGATGAGGCCTGCATTCAACCACACACAAGGACATAGCTCAAATATTCGGTTCAACCTGTTACATAGTTTGGTTTTGGGTGAAGTTTTGCAAAGGATTTTGCTTGCTTTAATTGCCATAAATAAGTTATTGGTCCACCAATTTTAGCCATGCAAATAGCGTTGCTCTAGCGATGGCAATGTTGGGTGCTTGGTCCACCACTTTGGACCAGACTGAAAAATCTCAGCAACTACTGGATGGGATTGCCACGAAATTGTGTGCAGACATTCATCGTCCTCAGATGATGAATCAAATGGCGTTTGGTGATTCCTTTCCGCCAGCAGGTTAACAGTACTGGTTATTAGTGAAATGTCTTCAAAATAATTGGATGGATTGCCATGAAAATTTGTATATTAAATTGAGTGTTTGGTTGGGGCAACACTGAATACTACTGAATTGTCACACATGAATGTGCTCAAATTTAAAAGCTATTCATTACTGGCACAAAATGTTATTTCTTAGCATCCTCAATAAATAATGAATATTACATCTAGTCTTGCCTGCCTGCTGGAGGCAGAGCAGTTCACAAAAAATAGCAGGTTCAGCCTTTTTTGACTGCCGAAGTAGTGTTTTTGATTTATTAAAAGAAGCACCAAACAAAATGTTTTGGGCTTGGCATGGGCAGACTAGCCAAGTTGTTAATGGGTTTTGGTTGAGTATTCAACAGAAAATAATTAATCTAAATTATAATGCACATGATTAATTTACAGTACAGGAATCATAGTAACGGTGTCTCTATTTTGGATAATTTTGTACTTCCGAGTAATTATATTAAACTAAAAAGCTCAATACATCACTGAGCTCTTATATTTCATGATAGATTTTAAATGAATAGTGACATCTCATATCATCAATTTCTATACTTTCCTGCATTATGCCAAAAATCACCACCATATGGTTCACAATGTGGTTGTGCAAATGCTGTCACACTACTTGCTCACCTTTCAATTGCAAGCTCCTGCACACACAGACACTCGCTTTACTCAGCTTCACACTCCTTTACTGCACTTCCAATACTGCCCTGCAGTCATTGCTTGAAGCAGCAGCCGTCACATCCTGCTGTCTACCTTGGGGCGGCTGTGGCTGAGAGGATAGTGCGGTCGTCCATTAACCCCAGGGTTGGTGGTTCAATCCCAGCTCCCACTGCCCACATGTCGAAGTGTCCCTGGGCAAGACACTGAACCCCGAGTTGCCCCCGGTGGAGGCCAGCATGGCAACTGTGTCCCCATCGGTGTGTGAATGGGTGAATAAGACTACTGTTCAAAACTTAGATTACTGGTACAGCGCTTTGGGAACCGTTTCGGTTGAAAAGCGCTATATAAGAAAGAGTCCATTTACCATTTACAAGAAAACAAAAGAAAAGCAAGAGGAAATAAAGGAAGTAAAGGAAGTCAGTGATTTAAAAAAACAGCGATAGACCTGCGGGTCACCAAGCCCCTAAATTTGGTGGCCAAAGTACATTTTTGGTGAGCCAAATGTAAAGTTATGTAAAAGCACAGAAAAGGCAATTTTACGCAACTTAACAAAGCCCTGTGACAGAATGAAAGTATATTTTTTAAATAATTTACTTAAATCGAAACCTCAAAGTTCTTTGTAAACATATTTAAACATATATATTCTCTCACACTCTCTTAGTTGAGATTTGTGATGTACTGTAACGCTGCTTTGGTTGAAGGCAAAGTGTATCCAGTGTAGGGGTAAAACTTGGTGGCCACAGGAAGGCACCTGCACGGAGTATTTGGTGGCCACAAACAAACTTATAACGGCCACGAGCCATAGGACCGTGGTTAATGTCGAACTCTTGGTGTCATTTTGGGTTCCAAACTCAAATTTGATAAACACATAAAAATCATATGCAAGACAGTAAAAGCAAACCTGAACTAAGGCAGTTCAACTGTTTATACATGCCATGATATTGTCACATTTATGCCATCGTGTTACTGTATGGAGCCAAGTTTCACAGGAAATTGTCAAGCCTGTTGCATCATTATACATACAAGGGCTGAAAATAATGGAGAGAAAACAAATTGCACTACTGCGTAATTCTATTCAGTTATGACAGCTTCATCAAATTGATTTCTAAATGTGTGGATATTCTCACTCCAGCGGTACTTTCTCCATTAGTCACAAAAACAAATACCAACAGAATAGCCACCAGGGCATCAGCAAATGGCAACTGTAGGGTGGCACAGTGCCAAACGTCATTTTTTTCAGTAAAAGCAATACGTTTTTGGAAGGCAAATAAAAGCACAAACTGATCTGAAAACGTTTAATGAAAAGGTGAAACACACAAGAGAAGTAAAATGTGTTGTTACTGTACTTTATACCATTGTGTCACATGTATGAGAATGTCATTGTTTTTTGTATACTCAATTTAACTCATACTTGTACTCTTGCTAATGATGATGTTTTATGATCTTTTTAAGCAGAAAAGCGGCTTTGGCTCAGAGGGTAGTGCGGTCGTCCTTTAACCCCAGGGTTGGTGGTCGAAGTGTCCCTGGGCAAGACACTCAACCCCAAGTTGCCCTGGTGGAGGCCAGCGTGGCAACTGTGTCCGCATCGGTGTGTGACTGTGTGTGTGAATGGCTGCTGTTAAAGCTTAGATTACTGTTACAGTGTTTTGGGAACGGTTGAAAAGCGCTATATATAGTAAGAGTCCATTTACCACCCAAAAGCCTAACCAGGGACAGGGATTGCAAATTCGCCTTGGCCATAAATCCTATATGCAAGACATTGGTACCATGTTTTTGTAAGGTGTTACAATGATTTGTTGCATTGTCCCTGACAAATAATTAATCAATAAAATAGGTGCACTGTGGCTACCATGCTAATTCACATTTTTGAGCACATTTACCGACCCAAAACTGAGTGCACAATAAGAGGTGTTATGGTAGGCATTCATTTTCCTTTTCACATTGTTTTATTTCGACAAACTGTCATGATAGACTTAGAAACTATTCGCTATTCTAACATCAAAAAATAGGAAAAAAGTGTATTTGTGGTATTGATACTGAAACACAGGTACTGTATTGGCACCAGCATCAAAATGCCAAACAAAACCAAGCCCTGGACCTGGTAATACATTTAGTATCACATAAATGTTTGTTGTAGCTTCAAAATCCCCCCCCCCCAAAAATTATCTCTCAAACCCCCTAATGTTCAGGTTTACAGCATTGTTTCATTTGTCCCTATAAATGGAAAACATGTGAATGAAATTGGGCAGGTTTGCAATGTAGACAAAGTGTGGGTTGCTCAAAGTAATTTTGGTTCGACGTTACAGTTCTCTTCCCCTTATTTGCCTGACGTTAAAGCCTGTGTAGGGACGGACAGCAGCACGCCCACTGGTGCAGACACTTCTTCTCCTTGCTCACAACATCTCCATGACCGCAGAGAGATTTAGACATGCGTGTGGACATCAGCATGCCAAATACTTTTCTTTTGCACGTCATCATGCGCTGGCTGCTGGCTGGATACTTTGGGCTGGCTTTGATCAATATCTCAGGTAAATGTAAACTCTCGCAATGTGATCAATATAATTAGTGACTAAAAAATAAAAATGACGCAAACAGCAATTAGTGTCTTCGTACTAAATAATAATGATAGTAAAACTCTGAAGGTTTTTCTGAAATATAATTAGTTAAAACGTTTTATAATGCTTTAGGCAGTCGAGTAATTTTTATGTCTGTTCAACCACAGCTACACAAAGGTTTTGCATGTTATTTTTGACTCCACAATACCATAACTTCCTGGCCATCTGTGGGGAAAGAGGAAGTTGTCTTCTGAGACAAAGACTTATATCTTCTTGTTTATTTTAATAACACTGTTTATGCAGTACACCTAGACCAAGTTATCCCATTCAATCAACTGACTATCAGGTTATTTTATTTCAGACTTGTAGTGCAGTTTTTAGAGAAAGACAATGGAGATAACAGATAAGAACATGATAAACACGATTACTAGCCCTGAAACGATTGGTTGATTAATCTAGAGCTGCAGCTAACGATTATTTTGAGTACGAGTAATCTGACTTTCTGACTGGGTTTCAGTTAAATAGATAAACTGTTCAGTCTGTGAAATGTCATGATGAAAAGTGAAAAATGAATCAAAATTTCCCAGAGCGAAAGGTGACTTATTTTATCAAACCAAAGACCCAATATTAAATATACAATCACATAAAAGCTGCAAAACTTTACATTTGAGAAGATGGATTAAGCAGACTTGCTTGATTAATACCCTCAGTGATGATCAATATTGTTTTTGATTTTGATTAATATTGTATTGATTGACTAAACAATTAATTGTTTCAACACTAGATTAGACCAGCAAAGTGTAATTGATTGCTGCTCTACTAACTGAATGTTGTCTCACTCTACAAGAACAGCATGGTGTTTAGAGCTGACACAAGCAGTCAATTAACCTGATTTTTCTCTGATTAGTCAGTCTAGAGAAAAGTATTCTTTTATTTTCATTTATCAAGTAAAATGCCAAACATTCTCTGGGTGCAGGTTTTCAGATATAAGAATCTTCTGCTTATCTGTGTTTTATGTTGTATCTTTTAGTTTTTCGTGTTTGGTTGGACAAAACAAGCAAAGTGCAGCCGTCGCCGTGAACCTTTCTGCACATTTTATTGATTAAGTGCTTGATTAAGTAAAAAAAACATAATCAACACACTAATCCATAATCAAACATAATTATTAGTTGATTAACATCATCATCACTATAAGCAACTGTCTTTGCATACTTAGTTTTCGACACCTACACCATTTTTGTACGTTTTTGGATTCAAGCATGTAACCCTGAGCACATCAATGTCCATATTCTGTATATCTCTATCATCCATTACGTCATCTGTGAAGTTATTGCTTTAAGAGCATCTCTTCTTAAGTAGAACTATTGACATTTTTATTTATGTCCTCTCAACATCCACTACGTACTTACTCTTCCTGGCATTAAACGTGATGTCAAAGCCAGCATCGTATTGGGGCCATACAGTATACTTTTCAACTACTGAAGACCAGCAGGGTCCAAACTTAGCCAACTCATCTGCATAGATGTTTGTCTAGAGAGATTTACATTAACTGCTGCTGTAACTGTGTCACAATACCCCTCAACCTTCTTTTGTCTGCTCAGTGGCCCAAAACCATGACTTGGTCATCACCCAGAAGCCCCGGTTCTATGGTTTGAAACCCGGCCCCAACGTGTACATTCACTGTCTGCCCTCGAAGCGATGCCTGCCACCAAGTGTACAGTGGTTCAAGGCCGCTACGTTTGATGAAGATACAAAAACGAAGATAGTCAATTCAGAAAGGATTAACACTTTTACTGACATGAATGCGACCGACAGCTGCTATCTCTACATCCGTGAACTGCACATAACTGACAGTGGCGTGTACTTCTGCAAGATAAATGATGTATGGGGACCTGGGACCGAAGTTCAAGTTGCCAGTAAGTGGCTGGACAACTTATGCAGACCTACAGATGCATGATGCAATGTTACTTCGAGTCTTTGTACTTTCATTTATTGAGGTCTGTGTACCAGTTTGAATATTGAAAGCACACCACTAACACATATCTTTCCTCTCACAGAACCCATTAACCCTTCCAAGGCACTGTACAGGTCCAAAATGAAGGATGGTCTCATTATCATCCAGGGCCTGCTGTTGGCTGTGTGCATCGCTGCTATACTGCTACGCAAGCGAAAAATCGTAAGGAACAAGATGAACAAAACCCTTGAACAAATGACTGCACTGCATAGGAATGAGATTGAATAGAACTGAGGATGTGCATAACAATATTCATAATCAGTGTCAAGATAAACTAAAGATCATGGAAGAAGTAGATGAAGCAAACTTCTTTTTTATCATTTTTTTTTTTAGGCAAAAGATCTGACCAAATGTCTACAGCCAAGACATCGGCCCACCAGCGTTTGGCTGGTGGTTGGTGTGCAGGGTAGCTAGCCATAAGTGCATTGATAATAATAAAGAATGAATGCCAGTGGCCGTTATTACGTAACTTGTGATAAGTTACCAGAGTTCATGTTCATGTTGAAAGATAACACTTACCCAATTTAGTTGCGTGTATAAAGTTCCCGAAAGTCCCTTTTTTGGCAGCGAAAGCACTAGCCTCCATGATGGTAGCATTCCACTATGACTTCACAACGCCTCCATAGCAACAGTTCCAATAGTCTTGACCGTTAAAAGACAAACGATATAGTACCTTTAAGCCCTTTTTCTGTCCATACTTTTGATTTGAAGGAGTTTATCCATTTCCTCAGATAATGTTGACATTTGGGCCTTTGGTGCAAGGGTACGCTACTGTTACAACCTAAAACTAGACCCTTTTAGGCATTTTCAATACAGTTTGAAGCAGCATGGCTAAGCTAGCTAGTCTTGATTAGAGTGCTCTGCGATCTACTCCACACTGCCGTTTCCAAGGCTACTTCCAAGTTCTTAGTGCTTGTATTTGTTCATCTTTGGTGTATTGTGTACACTGCATTCATTTGTGTCTTCTCTTTTTCATTACTTTCTTTTTTTTTAACAGTTTGAAAAGAG
>JAVQJV010039177.1:0-22659 GCA_036024995.1 Gadopsis bispinosus
TACCACATAATAGACATAGGGTACTTTCAAATAAAAGTTAAATATTTTAAGTTTTCATGAGTATTGTCCTAACATTTTCACAGACATAGCTTAGGTTGGCTTCATGAGAATCACCCAGTGAACCTGATGGTGCAGAAACATAAACCACAGTCGGTGGAGGTGGCCAAGACGATTTTAGGGAAGATGAGCAGAAATGATCTGGTGCAGCATTTGTCAAACCGCAGCTTGGAGCTGAAAGGTAAGCCATGCAAAGACAATATATATAGGGGGAAAATATATGATGTAATTTATGCAAAGAGTTTACACAGACTAACTGGAAATCCTTCAAAACGCAAAACACTGAACTGTGAAAGGTAGCAATGTGCCACAAGGCATCCAGGCGATAATGGGGTAAACAGCAAACAGTGGAATAATGTTGCTACAGCAGAGTATGATGGCGCAGTGGCATTTTATTTTCTCACAACACATTACAGTCCCAAAACATTTAGCAGATGAAAGTTCTCTTTACCCAAAAAAACATTAATTTCACCAACTAGGCCGGGGGCAATGTTGTTACAATATCGGGTATAAATTGTAAATTCTGAGCCCTGAGAGGCAACGTCTGATTTTTGAATATGAAATGTCTCTTTTACATGCAAATTATTTCCCGTATGCATCCATGTTTAGGTAACGTCATGGATGCTGCAGAGCCGTTAAAGGACACAGGAGCCTCCCCCGTTAAACCACAGGCTTCTCTTCCTCACCCGCTCACCGACAGCAGTCAGTCTGAAGGTAAAGCTGTTTGTCTTTGTGTGGCTGTCAGTCTCAGAGGACTGGTTCTACTTATGATGTGTTTACACATTGTTCTCCATGTCTCATTTCGGGTGTTGGCTTTGGTTGCAGTGGCACTCCATTTTCAGAGTTTCTGTGTTGACAGTTTCTAGAGTTGACATGAAGCCCCCCCCCCCAGGGTCCAAGAACGGACCAGATACTACAGTTGTGGGCATGGCTATGGTCCGTATTAATACTGAACTTCTTCTGTGGATGTCATTTTCATCCTCAGATGTGAAGATCCCAGTGCCAGAACCTCCAGAACAGATCATACTGTTCCAACGCAGACTCCAATCTTACTTCCAGACCAAGTTTATGTGTGCTCGAGAGGGCATGGAAGAGAGGAAGGATGAGCAGTGTCTGGCTGACATCTTCACAGAGCTGTTCGTCACAGCCGGGGGGGAAATGCACATCAACGACCAGCATGAGGTCATGCAGATTAGGACGCCAAACGGGAGGATAGCAGCGACAGACAAACCAATCGAGCCAAGTAACATATTCAAAAGCCCTACTGGGAAAAACAAACCCATAAGAACAGTGCTGACCACTGGAGTTGCAGGAATTGGCAAAACCTTCCTTGTGCAAAAATTTGTGTTGGACTGGGCAGAGGGAAGAAAGAATCAAGATGTGCACCTTATATTCCCCTTCACTTTCCGCGAACTGAATTTACTGAAGGCAGAAAGGTTTCGTTTGGCAGAGCTAATCCACACTTGTATCTGGGAAACCAAAGACATCAAGGTGGAGGAATTTCACGACATCTTCACAAAACTACAGGCGTCAGGAAATTTAAACTTCTGTTTGTGTTGGATGGACTGGATGAAAGCCGCCTTCAGCTGGACTTTACGCGCTGTGAAAAGCAGGCCGACTTCAATGTGACACAGTCAACCTCGGTGGACGTGCTGCTGACAGCCCTCATCAAGGGGAATCTGCTTCCCTCTGCTCGTGTCTGGATAACCACACGACCTGCAGCAGCCAGTCAGATCCCTCAAGACTTTGTCCATAGCATGACAGTGGTGAGAGGATTCACTGATCTACAGAAGGTGGAGTACTTCAAGAAGAGATTCACAGATGAAAATCAAGCCAGCAAAATCGTCTCCCACATCAAGGCATCGCGAAGCCTTTTCGTTATGTGCCACATCCCGGTTTTCTGCTGGATCACCGCTACAGTTCTAAAGGATGTTTTGAATACCAGAACTCAGGTGGAGCTGCCCAAAACCCTGACTGAGATGTACACAGAATTCCTGGTGTTTCAGATCACCCTGACAGAAGAGAAATATGGCACAAAAAAGAGCATTCATTACATCCAGTCGTTGACAAAACTAGCTTTTCACCAGCTGGAGAAAGGCAACCTGATCTTCTATGAGAAAGACCTGAAAGACAGTGGCATCAACTTCCGTAAAGCGTCTCTGTACTCTGGAGTTTTCACAGAGATCTTTAAAGAGGTGCGTAGGTGGAAGAGGGACAGTGACAAAGGCAGGATGTTCAGCTTTGTCCACCTGAGCCTCCAGGAGTATCTGGCTGCCCTTCATGTGATGATGTCACTCATTAACGACAACAAGAATGTGCTGACTGAGCCACAGCTGACGCTGGAAAGTCTGTGCATGCTTTGCAAGAGAAAATCCATAGCAGAGGTCCATGAGATTGCCATTGACAAAGCCTTAAAGAGTCCAAATGGGCACCTGGACTTGTTCCTACGCTTCCTCCTGGGGCTTTCCCTGCAGACCAATCAGGATCTCCTAAAGCGCTTGCTGAAGATAACAGAAAGGTTCTCTCAGACTAACCCAAAAACAATCCAGTCCATCAAGGACAGGATCAGAGAGAATGCATCCCCAGAGAGAAGCATCAATCTGTTCTACTGTCTGAATGAGCTGAAGGATGATTCTCTAGTGGAGGAGATCCAACAGTACCTGAGTTCAGGGAGTCTTTCCACAAACAATCTCTCTCCTGCTCTCTGGTCAGCTCTGGTCTTCATCTTACTGTCATCGGAGGAAACGCTGGAGGTGTTTGACCTGAAGAAATACTCTGCTTCAGAGGAGGGTCTACTGAGGCTGCTGCCAGTGGTCAAGGCCTCTAACAAATCACTGTATGTGCAAAGAAGACTACATGCTTTAACTGTGTCAAATGTGGGTTTATCTGTTCATTTTTACTTTGTCTGACTAATTATTTCTCAGGCTGAGTGGCTGTAATCTGACAGACAACAGCTGTGAAGCTCTGGCCTCAGTTCTCAGCTCTCAATCATCTAAACTGAGAGAGCTGGACCTGAGCGACAACGACCTGCACGATTCAGGAGTGAAGCTCCTCTCTGCTGGACTGGAGAGTCCACATTGTGCCCTGCAAACTCTCAGGTAAGGATACATTTCATCTGATGACCATTGCAACGCAGCTTTACATGATGCTAACGGTCACTAAGATATCCAGTGTCTGTAGGAATTCTGGTGCTTACATGATTTCAAAATAATTTGTGGTACCAGTCTTTTGCAACAGCGTGGGACTCCACTATGCATCCATCATGCAAAACCTGTATAAACCAGAACACACAGTCCACCTGGTCAACTATAGTGTACGTGTGTGTATGTAGGCTGTCAGGCTGTATGATCACCAAGGAAGGATGCGCTTCTCTGGCATCAGCTCTGAAGTCCAACCCCTCCCACCTGAGGGAGCTGGACCTGAGCTACAATCATCCAGGAAACTCAGGAGTGATGCTGCTGTCTGCTGGACTGAAGGATCCCCACTGGACACTGGAAACTCTCAAGTATGACCTGACAACGACAATCACTTACCTTCACGCAGGTGTTGGATCATGTTAAATAGGGATATGAGTGATGGTGTTTGGATAAAAAGGCTGTTTATTCTGACTTTGTTCCATCCTCTAGCCTCGACCATGGTGGAGAGCAAAGATTGAAATCTGGCCTCAAGAAATGTAAGTCAGAGAAAAAAACTCATTCACACATTCACTTGTTACTAATCAAAATACCGTGAACACTTGTGAGGAAGCGGGTAGAAAGCTCATCAACAAATCCATTCAGCAGTCAGCGTTTTCATTTGTGAGTACTAACCTTTTAAATCAATGAAATAGCAGAGCTCCTAATTGGCTCACAACGACAGTGCTACCATGCTGATCTGTAGCAGTTATAATATTTACCGTAGGAATGTCATTTGTTTTGTGCGTATTTGGTCATTATTCTGAATATGAGACAAATACAAATGTAATGGTTACCTGGCAAAAAGACATAACATGGAAATAGTTCAGCACTTCGGTTGTTTTAAACACTGTATTTCTTCATAAAGCAGCCAGGGGCCTTCCTTTACCGGGACTGCAGAGGGTACCAGGCCTTTACCTGAAGCAGGCTTGTATTAGAGGCAGGTCTTAGTTTCTAATTCCCTCCGTTTGATGAGTAGAATCGGTCAAATTTTGGTTTCGAAAATGCAGTGACTGAAATCGGATAATAACGCTTAGATGAGTAATCCAGAACAACAGTGTTGAAAATAGCGTGATTATGTTGTTGAGTTTATTAAATTAAAGCGATGGAAATATACTACGTTAGCTGGCAGCACATATATGACAGCCACCGGGAGTTTATCCAGCCTGGTTTTTTCCTTGGCCTATATGGGAGGCCGGCCTTTATGTGTTCGTGTCAACCAAACCTCCGGCCGTTACTGGAGACCCGGCTTTTATTTGACTACCGGTTTTTATTTAAGGTAATGCAGTAACTGAACTATTGCTTCAAACTGCCACATCAGGTGTGTTTTGTGTCTTGTTCTGTCCATCAGATGTCTGTGAACTCACACTGGATCAGAACACGGCACACAGAAGCCTCAAACTGTCCGACAACTGTATGAAGGCGACGGCCGTCCACGAGGACCAGCGTCGTCATCATCCAGACAGATTCGACTGCTGGCTTCAGGTGCTGTGTAGCACTGGTCTGACTGGTCGCTGTTAGTGGGAGGTCGCGTGGGAAGGCAAGGTTTATATAGCAGCGACATACCGAGGAATCAGACGGAAAGGAGAGGGAGCTGATGGCTGTCTTGGAGCAAATGACCACTCCTGGATGCTGCTCTGTGACGATGACGGTAGTTATTCTGTCCGGCATGATGACAGAAATACAAGCATTCGTCCACCGTCGTCTCCTGTGTCTAACAGAGTGGCAGTGTTTCTGGACTTTCCTGCTGGCACTCTGTCCTTCTACAAAGTGGCCTCTGACACACTGATCCACCTCCACACCTTCCACTCCACATTCACTGAGCCTCTTTACCCTGCGTTTGGGTTTGGGTTTGGGTTTGGGTTTGATTGCTTCGGCTCCTCAGTGTCCTTATGTGAGGTGGAAGACAACTTCTACTCCCACTTTTGATTGAAGACAGTCGCTAAAACGTTGATTCACTCTGTACAGGATCACTTACGATGAGTTCACATACACTATACACAGGAACTGATAAAATCAGAATCCCGATTTCTGAACTGTTAATGTAAATGAGAGACGTGGTTTTCTTTATCATGTTCAGGTATGATGAACAACCTGTGATCGCAGAACCGGACAGATCGATTTCTGTGGGCAAATCCTTTTTTGTGTCCAACATATCAAGGCCATCTATGAAATACTGATGTCAACAAATCCATCTCCATGACAACTGAGAAAACTCTATTCAGTGATGAAGACGCTTCCCATTGAGGTGGTATTCCTTTGTCGAACTACTGCTCCCTAATGTCAACAACTAACGTTCAACGCGGATGAGAAGTTGTTAAAGTCTTATGGATGAAACCTCAACAGCTATCCAGCTTGCGTGTCCATGACAACTGAGCAAAATCCATCCATCTGAAGACCATGTTGTATGGTTTAGAGCTCCAGAAAAAGATAGTACGTGGACCTTGAGATGGTTTCTTCAAGTTATTTATGAAATGACATCGCCAGACCAATTCGCATTTACCTCTCAGTCCATTTTCAATTTCCAAGGAGCATCATCAGTGGGCAGACCAAAAAGATGCCATCTTGGTTGTTTACGAAAATGTCTCACGGGCGCTCGTCGGTACAGTCATCGTATGAAACCCGCCTCATGTCAGATAAATGGCTGTGATTGGTCGGCCGTGTGAATGTGAGGGGGACCAGACGTATTCGCCGGAGCAAATAAAACACGTGCTCGCACATTCGTCTGGTTCCCAGGGCTAGGTATTTCTTATATTATCTGTCAAAGATTACGCGACATTGTAAGAAGAATATTGTACTGAAGATCCAAGTAGTAGAGAAGTAAGTTCCATTGGAATCCAGTAGCGACCCAGAGTCCTGCATCAAAATGTCACATCGAAACCACTCAAACACTGACTTCTTGTGCGTCTGACAAATAAAAAGTATTACTAAACAAATGCTTACGAGCTCATCGTGACTTTTGTGATTAAATGCGTTCATCGGGTGAAAACGCTGCGCCAAACAGAAGAAGAATGACAGAGATTTGGGGGGGTTGAGGCTGGAGACCTGGTTAATACAGCTCGAGTTGCAGCTGGAGGAACCTGATTATTTGTCCGTGTAAACCTTTAACAGGGTTTAAAGAGGCTTTATTAAGTGTGTGAAAGCCTCGTGCACTTTTACTTTGCTGCACACGCACACACACACACACACACACGCACACACACACACACACACCCTGGTAATCCAAACTACAGAGAGCTTCTGGTGTGTGTTTGCGCTTTTAATTGTGTCTGCATGTGTGTTTTAGGGTGCATCTCAGTGTGTGTGCGTGAGCGCTCCAGGGGAAATGGCGTCTGATTTGTACTGTGACTCTGCAGCCTTCAATTCTATTTTCTCTCAATGTCACAGGCTGTGTGTGTGTGTGTGTGTGTGTGTGTGTGTGTGTTCAGGGTTTCATGTCAGGTTATAATCTTGTCAGCCTCAGAAACCTGAACTAACATGAACAAGAGAGAGAGATAGATGAGTGACAGAACTCATCTCTCTCTCTCTCTCTCTTTGGGGTAACCTTGGTAACAGGCCTGCCTCTGTCGCCACGGCTGCAGGTTGGAAACCAGCTGCCTCTGTGCCTTTGAGCAAAAGAGTCTCAAGGGGTCAGAAACAGTACACAGCTTTAATAAAGAAAGAAGGAGAGTCTTTCATTAATGTTCTGAAACTCTAACAACCAACACAAATGTCATGCTAATAAACTAAATACTGACAGAAATATATAAAATACAAAATCAGAAGATAACTCAAACATATGACTTCACAGTATAAATATCAAACTTACGACTCTAAAACCAACGGAAATATAAACCCCCCACACACACATCAAACTAAAACACCCCAAAGCCAGCAAAATATATCAAACATAAGACCCCCAACCCAGACACATCAAGCTAAAAATATATCAAATATCAAATTAACTGGAGAAACAACGCCACTAAATAAACACCAAATAAGGAAAAATCGAATCCGAATAACCGACACGAGCAACAAATAAGAGTCGAGTGAGAAAACGGTGTCCGTCGTTAATGAGCGGTTTCAGTCTTGTGTTGTAATAAAAGGTGTGTGAGACAGAACATTTGCAACAACCCTCCATTTTCCTGCCGTCACTCTGCAGAGGCTCGTGTGTGCGTGTGTGAGACAGATATTACCATATCAATGGTTTCCTTCCGATAGCTTCCTCCCACTTCTTCTCTCCCTCTCTGTTGGGGCGTAAATGTGGTTTATTACCAGAGGAGCATTGTTATCAACACACACACACACACACACACACACACACACACACACACACACAGGTGTGAGATGTGTGAGTGAGAGAATCAGAGCAGGTAAATGTTGAAGCCGCAGAGAAACTTGTGTGTTGAGGAGGAAACTAAATAAATCGCATCACTGAACAGAGAAACCTGGAAAAGGGCACAAAATGGTGAGAGAGAGAGAGACAGACAGACAGGCAGGCAGACGGGCAGGTGTAAACCTGCAATCACAATTTTTTTGGCAGCTAGTTTTCAGAAGAGACAACGTTGACAGGTCATCACCTTTTAAGTCGATATGTTCTGTAAGGCTCCTTTTGTGCCTCCTTATCAAGGCGGCAGCGCTGCGCCGTTTTCCCGTCACGCCGTCTAAACATGGGGTGCGCCGGCAGGGCGGGACGGGGGCGAGACGTTTTCAAGACGTGTGATGAAACACCGGATTCTGTTGAAAACAGATCAATCATTTTTTCGAGGAGTATGTGCAAATTCAAGCATGTTCCCGACCTTGAAAACACAACGGTTAAAATTAAGCATTTTCCAAACTTTCAAGACTTCGTATGTAGATGTTTGTCTCTCGTTGGAGCCATTTAGCATCTCTGCCTCTTGCTTCTCTGTTTAGTCGTCACACATCTTTTTAGTTTTGTTTTGCGTCTTTCTTTGTAGACGTCTCTGCAGACATTTAGTGTCTCTCTGCAGACGTTTAGTGTCTCTCTGCAGACGTTTAGTGTCTCATATCATCATACTCTAGCTGTCTGAACCTGACCAAACATTAGCCACAGAGACACAGACGCTGCCGTCAGATAAACTGTGTTTGTCACTTTGAAAAAGCACAGACAAGAAAAACAACAGCATTTCGCTGTATAGATGAGCAGTGACAACTTCACAGCAGAACACGTGTTTTAAATGTTGTTACTCACAAGTGGCGCTTTGGCTTCCTCTTCTTCTTTGGATTTGTTGACGAAGGTCTTACAGGAGCGTTACCACCACCTGGAGGGCTGGAGGGGAACATAATTGACTTTAAGTGCAAAGCAGAAGTTTAGATGCTCAGCGTGCACCGTGTTAAATAATTATTTATTAAAGTTAAATAATCTCATCGTCATCACGCCTCCATTATTTCCTTACGCACTTGTCAAACATATTATGTCAGCAGCAACACGCTTCAATAGATGGCCAAAGGTATGTGGACGGGGGCACATTTGTTTTAAACTCAAAGCTCCCTGATGGTCTAGTGGCTAGGATTCAGCACTCTCACCGCCGAAGGTTCGATTCCCGGTCAGAGAATCAGCTCTGCCGTCCTCTCATGGCCTCCAGAACCTGACTCAACTCTGCCCCAGTCAACTTGAAAGGACAAACTATACGCATGAACAAGATGGATGAACGAGTGTAACACGCTAGCTGCATGAAGCCTGTGTTTTTGTGTGTTTGGCCCCCGAGAGACTGAACGCGATCAGCAGCCACGTTCACAACTGCAGCAGGTTTAAACACAAAATTAAGAATGGCCACAAGTTTGACAAATCGTCACAGTTAAAATAATGTTTTCTGGCAGCAGAGCATCATTATACATTATGCTTTGGCCGGGAATCGAACCCTACGCTCGCCACATGTTTGAGGGAAAACACGCCACCTGTAATTCACAGCAGCTGCATGTAGGAGGCCGTAACAAGCGTGACGAGATGTGAAGCCAACAAGTCAGATGGTTTGCTGCCATCGCAGAGTCCTTTTTGCAGTTTTTCTAAAAGCAGAGAGCTGCGTAGTTGGCAGGATTCGAACCTGCGCGGGGAAACCCCAATGGATTTCAAGTCCATCGCCTTGACCACTCGGCCACAACTACCGACTTGTCACAGCGCCCCCTGCTTTCCCCAGAAGAACTGCACCTCTATTATAGACAGTTTGGTGAAAAGCTCTTTCCTGTTTTGACATGATTGCATCCCTGCGCACAAAGCCAGGTCTTCTCAGTTTGGTGTGGCTTTTGTCTTGCAGGGAGTATTTTTACACCAACACTATATACAGGGAGGAACTGGCAGTCACTGAATTTAGCTACAAAGCTGTTAAAGTAAATTCACTCTCTGTCACCTTGCCTTTCCTGTAAATATATGTAGTGTGTGTGTGTGTGTGTGTGATTGAATATAATTGGCTCCTGCAGGAATTCACCAGTTCAATGTCTTTCTGCAAAAACTCACAACTTTGCAGAAATCTTCCGAGCAGACACCGACCAATCACACGGCCCCTGGAGGTTTCCACCAATCAGCACATTTTATTTTCCACTAACGAGGCCCGTTGCAAAGACAGACGGGTGACACAGACAGACAGACGGCATCTCCTCCTAATTAAAGTCTAATAAACCACATGTGAGCGAGGTGATAAAGTGTTCTTCTTTATTAGCTGCTCGCCCTGTTAGCCCAGTTTTAAAATGTCAATTAGCCCCGCCCCTCTTGTTGTCTGGGTCATGTGATTGGTGAAGCAAAAAGTCGTTAGCGGCGTTAACATCAATCTAATTAGGGAGGTCAGACTGCAACAAGGTGCTGCAAGCAGCATATAAGAGACTCCTCTTCTTACCCATCCATCAGGGCTTTGATGTCTGACTGCTTCTCTCAGCCAATCAGATCCTCCGGCTGACCCAGTCTCTCCTCACATTACAACGTCGCCACCAATCACAGAGCAGATCTATCAACGTAATGAGCGCCGCTGCTGGTGGGTGTGTGTCATGTCGGGTATGTGATTTGTTGCTTTTCTTATTTCCGCCGCATCTTCAGTTCATATGTCATATTTAAAATTACCGGGACGGAAAAACACACACACACACACACAGTCCTGCTGACCCAAATACTCACTGGAGCACCAAATGTGGATTCATCCGCTGCGCAAAATAGTCCCCAACAAATGCACTATTTCTTCCATGGTATAGTTTCCTAGGCTTTAGGAATATATCAATATATCATATAACTGCAACATCCCATGCTTCCTGTCTGTATCTTCACTTTCAATTTGGCAAGAAAAGCCAAAAGACTCATAATAAACAGACACTCAATTTCATCCCAATCTGTCAGGCTGACAGCCGATCCAGTGATGTTAGACAGATTATCAATACATTCAAACGTTTGAACGGCGGCTTGCATCTGACATGTATCTGAAGGGTTGTTTTTGTTTTTTATTGATTCTTTCTCTTGTTGTTTTGTCTGCCACACAAATACTCCACACTGATGTATTGATGTGATTTGATTACACGTCACGAAAATGATCGAAACAAGAACGGGCGCGAAAGGACACCAAAAAGGAGAATGAAACAACAAACTTGAAAAGTGCGGAGGAACCCTTTAAACTGTAACTTTAAACACACACACACACACACACACACAGCTCAGGCTGTGGAGAGGAAACATCATTTATTCAATATTCCATTACCTTCTCATTTGAGGCGACGGACTCATTTATTCTCATCAGGAGGGCAAGAGAGAAACAGGATATTGTGTATTAACTCCATCAGCGTTAATGAGGTGGAGCTTTTATATAAAGTTTAGGATGAAATGGCTGCGTGTGTGTGTGCGTGTGTGTGTGTGCGTGTGTGCGTGCGTGCGTGTGTGTGGTCGTGCAGACAGCAGGGGCGGAGTCGGTGGGAGGAGCGTTCCCGGCAGCCACCGGGGGGCGCTGCATGTCTGTCCATCAGCACAAACAGCATTCTGTCCAGATTGTTATTGGTTACCTTCCTCCTCTTCTCCTTCCCTTTCTCACCTCCTCCTGTTTCTCTGCCTCCTCCTTTCCTTATTTACTTACTTCCTTGTGTCCTTTTTTCGCTTCCGTGTCTCCTATCTGCAAATTCTCTTACCTCTTAATTTTCTTCTGTACATTTTCTTTTCCTCCCTTTCCTCACCAACCACTTTGTTTCCTCTTCTACGTCCTCATCTCCCCTTTGTACCCCCACCAATCTCTCTAGCCCTTCCTTTCCTTTTATATGTGCTCCATTCCTCCTTTCCTTACCAGCCTACTACTGTCCTTCCTTTCTTCCTCTTCATTTTTCCTTACCCTATGCTTTCCTCTTTTACTTCTCCACTTCCTTATTTCCTTTCATATCTTCTCCCCTTCCTCCTTTCCTTTTTTTCCACACTTACCCATTTCCTTCTGTATCTCCGCCTGCTTTTGATTTCCTTACCTAAGTCCTGCTTTGCATCCTTTTCCTCATTTCTTAATTTCTTTCCTTTCCTTCCTCCTCCTCTTCTTCATGAGTCAGGAGCAGATGTTTTGCTCCTCCTCCTCCTCCTCCTCTTCCTCTCTTGCTCCGCTCTTTCTGTCCAGCAGGTAAATGATGGATCTGAACACACGGGTGGCCTAGTTTCAGCCTCCCTCCTCCTTCTATCGATCCCTCCATCCCTCTATCAATAACTCATCATCCTTCCATCAGTCTCTGTGAAGCACAATGAGGAGGAGGAGGACGACGAAGACGCAGACTCTCTGCTGAAGCTTTTCTTATTTTCTGGTAGATTCTTTAAATGGTTACTATAGAAAACAGGAAGTGTCGAGTTTTTGCTGCTGAAGCACGAAGCGTTCACTCCTCACTGCTTCAACAACGTTTTGACATGATGAAACTGGACTAACTCGTCTCTTTATACGTCCGTGAGCATGTTAGCATGCTGCAACTAGCATTTAGCTCGAGGCACCGCTGTGACCAAGTACAGAGTCTCAGAGCTCTTTAGTCCTGTTTTCGTACATATATCATCCGGGCAACGCGATCCTTGTCCATGTTTAGGTTTTGTCTTTTTGTTGTCTCTTTTTTGGTAGTTTGCATTTGTACAGTTTCCACTTGGAAGTGGAAAAAGCTGGACGTTACAACCATGTAGCCGTTACATTTAGAGATGTGCTGCCACTGTTGCGCTCACTTCGTTACCCGGGTTGGTGGGAGGGGTGTCTTGTAGCGTCGGCTCATCGTAGCCGGTAGTTCATTTGTGATAATACAGTTGTATCTACTTCACAATCGTACCGCTGTCGTACCCACAAGTACTCTTGGTGGTGAATCGCTGGCGTGTCAGCTCATGAAAGCTGCCATTGCTACGTTAACAAACCTCAAACAGCTTTTCACTTTGTATCTGATCTCTGTGAACCAAATAACTTTTGGTAAATATTAAGAACCTTTGATGAAACAAACGTCACCGGCGCTCTTTATAGTCACGCAGATTTCCACACAGACATGACAGCACATGTCTCACAAAACTACTGATTATACTTTTATTATCAGTGTTACAGTCAGACAGAGAGACCAGCAAGAAGCCATCTTTATTTCTCCACTTCCTTTTCTCGGCAAAGGAGGAGGTAAGGTACAAGGTGTGTGTGTGTGTCAGCAGCAGGTAATCGGCTCAGCACAGAGCTCAGAGACCTGTCCTAGGGGATTGTGGGTATTTTCATGTGTCAATTCACATTAGGTTCAACATGAGAGAGTTCAACACACACACACACACACACACACACACACACACACACACACGCCTGTTTGTGTTTCTTTCTCCAGGTGTTTTAATCATACAGGTGTATGATCAGAAATCTGTCAGAAAGCTGAGAATGCCACACACACACACACACACACACACACACACACACACACACACACACAGGCTTCACTGTAACCATGTCTCAGTGAGCTGTCAATCATCCAGAGGCCGCCCACAGAGCCAATAACAGTGATTAATGATAACTACGCTAACACTGAACCCCACTAATGAAAAACACTGTTTACTGCAGGCAAACCTCAGCTGCCTAACAAGCTTCCTCATCTCCTTTCCCTCCTTCCTTATTTCATTTAGCATCTCCTCCTGTCCACCTTTCCTTAAACTCTCAATATGCAGACATTTCCATCTGCATATTGAGAGCTTAAGGTTTCGACAAATTGCTGCAAAAGTGCTTCAGAAGCAAAATCTTTCTAGTGAGAAATGTACAAGATATGGCTTTAATTGATTGTGAAACAGCCACGTACAGTGTTTACAAACCAACAGATGACAAGTTCAAAGTAAAAAAGAAAAGAAACTATTTTTTTTGTCCATTCTGATTGAGACTGAGGCCAATATGATGAGATGAAGATCACTGTTAGTTCACAGTGAGTACGAGCCTTTTATTGAGGTTATTTTCACAGTTTTCTCTCTTGTTTGATGGTTTACACAACAAACTGGTGACAGCTGGAAGAACACCCAAAAATCATGTCTGGATTACTGAACGGGCCTGCTGGGCACAGGCCCTGCGCTTCACCTGCAAGATGTCACTGAAATAAACACAAAACGACTGCAAAGAGACGTAAAACAGCCACAAAGAGATGCAAAAATTACCAAAACGAGACGCCAAATGACTACAAAGATGTAAAATTAGCACAAAAAAAACTTCAAGAATTACTACAAAGGCAACCAAACTGACCACAAAGACACTAAACAGCATCTCTTTCACAGGGAAATATTGTACTTTACTCCACTAGATCAGTTATCAGTCACAATAATCCAATAAAATAATATATATACTCTAAAAGGCCATATTTTGCATCAGTACATTTGCTGATAATAGTTAAAATAATTCTGAATGCAGAACCTTTACTTGTAATGGAGTATCTTCACATTGTGGTACCAAAAATGTCGGCTAATTTATATTCCCCCGTCCCTGAAGGCTACTTATAAAACATGCAGCCTTGATTTCCTCTCAACACGTAAAACCAACGTGTTGATATCACAGATGCGTGTATATTGATCCCAGCGATTGATCTGCTAGGAGGATTATTAATCAGCTGCCTGTTCTTGCAGATCAGAATCAAACCAGCTGAATTCTCCGCAGAGCTGCTGACGGCGCATCAGTTAACATGCCCGGCTGGGTCTGCTCCCAAAACTCAATAATCCTTTAATACATTTCAGATATCACAGGACTGCCTCAAATCCCCACAGCAACATTACAACAACCATGAAGGCCTAAAAAAGCCACATTGGATCAAAGAAAAAGGCTCCAGTGAAATCACAGCGCAACAGATGCAGTCAGCCCCCAGAGGAGCGGCAGGGAAGCAGCCGGCGCCGGGGGAGGACAAAGCGTTTGAAATGATGTTTGGGTTGGTCATGTCATACCTGGCTATCGCCCCCTGGTGGCTGGCTGCAGTAAAGCTCATAAATCCCCCACAAGCTCCGTACGGGAACTTTGCAAGTCAGTTTGTTTTCCACAACCTTTCCTGCAAATTTTACACAATAAAAGCCTCGTTAAGAAATGAAGGGTGAGGGCTTCTGTCCACTGAAATGCTAGAAGGCTTTTAATTTGAAACTGCTACAGGAAGTGTTGAGTAACAGCATGATGAAGTAACTTTAACAGGGCGAACGGGCGAATCAAAACGAGGCTTCGTACTAAAATATGACCAATAACACTCATCAAACAGAGGGAATTAGAAACAAAGACCTGCCTCTAATACAAGCCTGCTTCAGATAAAGGCCTGGTACCTTCTGCAGTTCAGATAAATAAAGGCCCTGACTATATATATATCTGAGGAAATACGGTAATTTAATTACAAATTGTTTCTACTTGTATTCCTATTTATTTATGCACAAACTCCAAACTCACAAACAAACTCCTCGTATGTGGCAATATACCTGATTCTGGTTCCGAGCTAACAACTGGATAATTTTATGTATATGCCTCAGAGTGCAGGGCGAGTCATCAAAGTACAAAATCACTCAAAAATGAACAAATGAGAGAAATGTTTTGATACATTTAAATACTCAAACATGCTTTGACATATAGCAAGAGATAACACTTGGCGCAGACACCGGACAGATCTTGTGTATGTATTTGTCTTCATAGACCTGGATTATTGGACATAAAGTGGTATATAATGTTGTTTTTGAGTCCTTTTCTTGTGACTGATGATGCTCAGGGTGTCTTTCGCCTTTCCTGCGAGATTATAAAAGCAATTTAATATAAATGATAGTGTGCTGGTGTTTAGCTGGCAGTCTTGCTCTCTCTCTCTCTCTCTCTCTCTGTGTGCAGCAGTATAATATATCCTCTGTCACGGCTGCCTGCAGGTCAGTTCCCTCCAACCTCCCATTCTTCTTCTCTTCCTCCCAGCAGGAGGAGAATTGTTGAGTTCAGTCGGTGGAAACCACAGCAGGAGCAGCCTGCTTTGATCCTCCTCTGAGTCGGCCAGATTGGATGAATCTTTTTCCCCTGTATTTTATCACAATCTCGGTCTGTGTCTGTCCTGCTGAGGGCAGCGATGAACACAGTGAAAAGACCTCACAGCGATGTAACAACCTCTGCTTGATCACTGATGAGCCGCACAGAGCTTACGCCTCAGGGAGCCCAACAATCAGAGCAGCCTCAGCTGCCACATCATCGACCAAGTGATTCTTACTGAAAAAGTCAAGATGTCAATTTATATGGAAACTGTTTATTTTTTTTGGGGAGACTGATATTTTTCCTTCCCTGTGCCGACTAGTTCCCTGCTAAAATTAGCCATTTGGACCAAACAATCCCAAGAACTAAAGCCAGGGGCTGAATTTAGGGCTAAACTCAGGGGAAACTAATTTTAGGGCTTAAACTCTGTGACCCAAAGTATGGCAGTAAACAAAACAGCCTAAATGAACAAACAAGTGCTTTTGACCAAATCTCAAATTTACACCATTAGATAAAATCAGGAAACTAAAATAGGGACCACAGTAAAGGCTGAACACAGGAAATAAACTCCAAGCAAGGGGCTAAACTACTAAATACAAAGGCTGAACACAGGAACTGATCTCAGGAACCAAACTCGAACTAAATTCACAGGCAAAACAGAGGAACTAGACTTTGGTACTAAACTTGAAAACTAAACTTGGGTCCTAAACTCGGGAACTAATCTCAGGGACTGAACACGGTTACTGAACTCATGGACTAATCTTGGGAACAAAATTCACAAGTTAAACCCAGGAAGTAAATGGAGAGACTAAACTCAAAACCCAAAGTCAGGGCTAAACAAGTAATACACTGATTCAGGGACTAAAATCATGAACTCATCACAAAGACACAGCACTCAGGAACTAACTAAACGGGAACAAAACCCCAGAACTAACCTCAGGAACTAAAAGGTTCTAAAGCTGCAAACTAAAACTAGATGAGGTTAAAATTAGGCTCCAGCTCAGGGACTGAACCTACGCAGGAGCTAAAGACTTTTATTGTAATTTTACAGGTTAAACGTGCAGATTTATTTATATATGAAGTTATAATTTCATCCATCCTAACATGTTAAATTTTGCCCTTCGGTGAAACTCCTCGACCGAAGGTCGTTGTTTGACCCCTGAAGTTTTAAGTTTTCATGGGTGAATTTTTCATAAGCTGCCCTCCTCCTCTGGTGGTTCAACCTTGGCTCTCATCCTTCCTCCTCTTCTTCTTTTCCTCTTGCGATTATCTCTGGATCAGCGTAATTACAGCTCATTCATCTTTTCTGCCAGAACCCAAGGACAACACGCACACACACACACACACACACACACACACACATTTCTCCTTGTTACAGAAAGTTAATTTGGGGAAATACTCCTTTAATTATGATTCATATCTGGGTCATTCATAACCATCACCAGCTTCAGACACTGTGTGTGTGTGTGTAATAATATTAACATAGAAGTTACGCGTTGTCTGGGAAACCAATGCCAAGGGAAGGCATCTGTTGGGATTTGGCCTCCCGATTTAAACCACAATTTACTTCACGTACTTTCATGTGTTTTTAATTTATTTAACTTTTGTTTTTTATTATTTTAACCTTAATCATGTCGTCAAAAGTCCAGAGACACAACATGTGATGAAGGTCGTGTCTGCCCGGATTCGAACCTGCGACCCTTCAGTCACCCAGAGTGTGTGTTTCTGAAATCAGGCTGATGTGTGTGTCGGCGCGCTTCGCTGCCCCGGGAATCGGCTGGTTAACCTTCCATCAAATTACCGTAGCAACAGAGCATCCATCGCCCCAATCCATCATCAAAAGGAGGAGAACAAGAGCGAGAAAATGCAACGAGAGACTTGACAGATGAGAGGAGAGATAAAAGAGAGGAGGAGAGGAGACAAGAGACGAGAGGAAAGAAGCCAGGAGAGGAAACAAGAGAGGAGAGAAGGGGAGAGGAAACTAAAACATGCAGGATAGAAAACTAGGAGAGAAGAGGGAAGTAAGGAAGGGAAGAAGGAGAGAGGAGATAGAGGACAGACAACTAGGATAGTGGAAGAGACGGGAAGAAATACGAGGAAAAGAAAGGAAACTAAGAGGAGAGGTTCCATGAGAAGAATGAGGGGGAGAAGAAAAAGAAAGGAGGAAACAGGGAAGGAGAGAACAAATAGGCAAGAGCAGGACAGCAGAGAGGGGAGGAAGAAGGAGAGGAGGAAGGGGAAGAGGAAGGAGAGGAGGAAATAGACACTAAGATATGAGATGAAATGGAGCTGTGGAGTCTTTCTGTCACAGAGGAAAGCAGAACAAGTCAGTTTTGCTGAAGTCAAGGTGAACTTGTAAATTATATTATTATAAATTATATTATATATTGTCATAATTCCCAAAACTACACAAACACACACACACACACACACACACACACTCGGCAGCTGACGGTGGGGATGAAAGCAAACCCTCAGAGAGACGAGAGAAAATGACGAGAAAAAGGAAGAAAAGTGGAGAGAACGAAGATAAAACAGTAGTTTGTTCAGTGGAGAGGCAGTAAGTGTGTGTTTCCTGTTTATTTCTGAACATAAAAACTCTGCTCATTTCACTTCTCTCTCTCTGCGACTTAAAAATATAAACTTCATTCTTCCTGTCAGGTCACTGCAGGACAAGGAGAGAAGGAGGCGAGGAGGAGAACCAAGGGAAGGAGGCAGAAGAAGGTAGGAGACATGGAGGAAGAAGCTGTGGCAAAGTGGAGAGTGTGAGGTAGGGAAGCCAAGACCGGAGCAAAAAGGGAAGAGAAATAGGAAAGGAGGCGCTAGGGAAGAAAATTAGAAAATGAGGAAGGAGGCTAGAGGAGGGAGGGAAGGAAATGTGGAGAGGAGGAGGTAGGGGCAAATACAAGGGAAGGAAGGGGAGGAGGTGAGAGCAAATGAGAGGAGGAAACAGGAAAAGACTGTGGAGACTAGAGGAAGAAGAAATAGGAAAAGGAGGATGCAGGGAAGAGACTCCTTCCTTCCTTCCTTCCTGTTAAAGTTAATGAGTCGTGTCACAGCCACCTGCTTTCATCTCCACGCCCGCCTCATTCTTCTTCTGTTACATAATTGTTTTTGTTGTACACCTTCATCCTGCCAGAGCAAATTATCTCCGTGACAACAATGCAGTTCTTTTTTTCCAGACTCCACCTTCAGTCAAAAGCTTCTAAATTAGCCCTTAAACATTTGACATTTATACGCCTTTATTCCTGTTCCCCTGCAGGTTCCTCTGGCTTTACAAATTAAAAGCCCAAAGAGACGATCATTTAGTGGGACATCGCGTGAGTTTAATCAACTGTGTGAATATCAGTATCGAGTTTGGAGGTGAGGGATTGAAGTCGTCTGAGGGGAACAGAGATCCTACAAGACACTTTATCGAATTTTCATTTTGTTCCACGAGGCTGACGGACTGTTTTCATCTACTTGCACAAGTGAGTGATTTCTTGAGGAGGAGGAGCCAGATATGGGAAAGAAAGCACGTTACATCAGTTAGCTTAGCTGGGTTAGCCTGTCGCTATATGCTAAATGCTATATACACACAGATCAACTCAGATCTTGAGTGTCAGACACTTAATTTCCTGCATCCTGGTGGATTTTAATGCACCAACTTGTGCTTTTTGGGCATCAATTTCAAAGGTCTGTCTGCTGCAGAACATGAAGCTAAAGGACGTAAGGAGTCAGTAAGAGGAAAAGCACAACTGCATCAGTTATATTAAGGATTAAAACATCAGGCAAAATGTTTGGTCTGTCTAGCGTCATTTAGAAAACGGTGAGAAACTCGTCAAACTGTTTTGCTTTTATTATTCCAAGCACGTGAAATCGCACTGCATTGGACAAATTAAACTTTTCCTCACAACTGAATACACATTGTGCATAATACCTCTCTCTCTGCTACATTATCACTTTCAAACTGTTGTTGTCTTCTGGACAGACGAGAGCGGCTGGTGTTAGCAGGTCTCGGATCAGCTGCTCAAATCAGAGAGAAACAGATGGCATGAGTTTGAATGATACGACTATGAGATGAATGAACAGGAGGAGGGCAGATAAACGGGCGAACCAAGACAGAAACAAAGACAAGGAGGATGGCAGGAAGAAATGAAGAGGAAAAATCAAAATGAGCAGATAAATAAAAACAGATGGAGAAACAAGAGAGAGTTGAAGTCAGGAGAGACAGAACTACGTCTCCGCTGTCACCTCAGTCTGCAGCACAGACGGCGAAACATGTTATCGGTGGGAATACAAGTAATCCCACCGCTTGTGTCGAAACCTGTTCACCACGTTTTTGTAGCATCCACTTGTACACAAAAAGTGTGCAAATTATTGAGTCACATTCAGGACGAACCTTTGATCAAACGCGTCAGAACCAGAACCAGAACCAGAACTGGGGCTGTTAAGGTCATGTGATGTGCGTGCGCAACATTTGCAAAGCAAAAAAAAGCGAATTTCCTCCAAATGAAACGACGTACAGAAACACCCCTATCGACGTGGCTACGAGTCACTGCCTCGGGCCTTTATGCTAAGCTAAGCTAAGCAGCCACTGGGTGTGGTTTCAACAATCATAAAATGTATTTAATTAATGCAGCTATGTTAATAGCACAATACACAAACTCAAATTCTTGTTACTCACCACATCACAAGCCTGTTAAAATGATTGATATGCATTCTGTTCTTTTATGTGGCGTCTCCTCTTCTTCCTCCTCCTCTTCCTCCTCCTCCTCCGTTCTTTGTGTCTTCATGTAAATATGGAGCTGCAGTTATCTGAACAAGCTGGAGATAATTGGTGGACAAGTGGAGGTCGACGGGGAGACAGACGCGGCATTTAAATATGCTAACAATGTCTGTTAGCATGCTAGCAACACAGTAGCATTTTAAAGTGTGTTCATAAAGTCAAATGTTGTTTGTGATTGTTCAACTGTAGCATTTGTGTTATTATCCCAACAACATCACTCTAACCCCAACCCTGAAATGTAATTCTGCACCGATTTCTTTCTGTAAAACCGCCGCTGAAAGCATGACTGAGAAAAAGTAATTAGCATATTCCACCGTAAACCAAATGTCCTCATTTCTATTTCACCCTCAACTTGCACCAATCACATTTTAATTTCCCTTCAGCCAACTAATCAGTTCCGCTGTCTGAACCGCAGTCATGTGGATAATGAGCTGTCAGCCAATCACATTCAGCTTGGGGGCAGGCACCGTCACGTGATTGGATGCCGGCTGTGCGCACCTGTTTTCATAGTAACTAAAATGGAAATTCATAACACCTGAGCAGCCAGTCAGCGAAGCCGTGGCTCTTTGTAACTGCAGTTATTCATTCACCGTTATGTCCTGTGTAATAACTGAAAGGACAGAAGCTGATTATTGGGGAGAAGCTAACCAGCGATTGGTGTGAAACTGGTTTGTCTCTTTCACGCAGCAAGAGCACGTTTAGACATGATAACCTATATTGAAGATTTTGTTCAGATTCTCTCTATAACGTAATTTAAACTAGTTACCTACAAAAAGCAGTTCAAACTAGCTAGCTGTAGAAACGAGCTAACTGTATATAAAGTAGTTGGAACTAGCGTCACCTCGAGACGCTGCAACAGTAAACATTGATGCATCGGTAAAATCTAATAATGTCAGATATCATAAATCAGCCACAGGAGACATTTTACTTTTGATATATTAAGTGCGTTTCGCTGAAAAGACTCACGTATCTCAACACGTGCAGGACTTTCAGAGCAGGACCTGTACTTGCAAAGGAGGAACGGCGTCCCAATCGCATTCTGGTTTGAGCTCAAACGAACGAACGCGGCGATAAAACGGCGTTTTTTTGGCTTCAGCGCCGCCTTTGAATTTCGCTCGCCGCCGTTTGCCAACGCGCCCTCATACGAGCATCTGAGGTGGAGCCGGGCCCCTCTCTCTCTCCGCACTACAGAGCAAACAAACTGAAGGATGATAATGAGATCAAATTAGGAACATCTGCGCTCAAACAAACACACGTGCTGATTGTCCTCGTCCAGCCTTTGGTGTGCGCTTTCTTTTTCATCTGCAGCAGCTGTTTTTCCCCGTCTTCAGGCCACTAAAACCCTCTTCTGTTTCTCTTTTTCATCCCCTCCATCTTTCTTTTCTCCTGTCACACTCCTCATTCTCCCCCCGAATTTGTTCTTCTCTCCCCCCCCCTGGTTTGAATTTACTTCCTCAGGTTTTTCTGAAAACACACACACACACACTCACTCACTCACACACACACACAGAGTCTGCCAGGCTGTGATTAGAGAGGAAGGATGGAGAGGGTAAAAGAAAAAAGAAAAAGGGCGAGAGGTATAGACGCTCAGATGCTTTGAGCAACAAACACAGCTGATGGACTGCTCTATATGTACATTTCAACAACATTTAAATTATTCAGTTCAGTTGTTTTCTGCATTTCTTAATTTCAGGACGGACAGAAAGACAGACAGGTGTGTCGGGTTGATTGAATTCTCTTGGCCCGGGGACAAACTCTCCTCCTTTCCTCTCTCGCTTCCTTTCTTCTCTGCTTTTTCTTTTCGTTCCTGGAGGGGGAAAAGACATGCTCTCCTCTTCCTCCTTTCAACAGCAGTCATTTATTGGTGGAAGAACGTGAATCAAACAAGCCGCCTGATTGGGGGGGAAATGCTCTTCATGGTTTCTTCTATACCGTCGTGAGATTACTAAAAGTCAAAAGTCGCGCATCAACAGAAAGTTGACTGCATAAGTCGTGAGATTACTAAGGTCAAAAGTCGCGCATCAACAGAAAGTTAACTGCATAAATCGTGAGATTACTAAGGTCAAAAGTCGCGCAGTAACAGAAATAGTCGTAATAATCCAAAAGCACTATAAATCTTGTGCATCCTAGGCAATGACAAGTGAAAAAGGACGAAAAAATTCCGTAATATGAATTGAAAACTAGATGTCATGAATGGTTGAGGATATTACTAAATCAGTTAATTGCATAGGTCGTGAGATTTTTAGAGTCAAAAGTCGCGCATCAACAGAAT
>JAVQJV010039195.1:0-32347 GCA_036024995.1 Gadopsis bispinosus
GACCAGTCCAGGGTGATTCCCTGCCTCTCGCCCAATGTTAGCTGGGATTGGCTCCAGCCCCCCCCTGCGACCCTTCGGGATAAGCAGTATGGTTAATGAATGAATGAATGAATGAAAAAAATATTTTCATTCTGTTATTTTCAGATTTATTTATTTCATTAAGTGTCACAGTTACGGAAGGCTGCGTTACATTACCTTTTCTAGATTGTTTGTACATAACTTTACATTTTGGCCACCAAAAATGTACTTTGACTACAAAATTTAGGGGCTTGTGCTTAAAAAATATTAACGTCTATCTCTGGTGTGACATAATACATCGAAACAAAGCTAAAGTCATGTTTTCCACTGAGGTTTGGTTCGTGTGTTTGATTAGTAAATGCTCTATTATGCATAGCTGTGATGGTCATGCAAAAATGTTGCTTAATGCCTTTATAAAAGTGCAGGTTACGTCATCATTTTGCACAAAACTATAAAGGGTTGCATGTTAAGATGTGTAGTTAAATGCAGTGGATGCTTGATGTCCACAGTGGGCAGTTTCAGTTACAGAAACTAAAGCTGTTATCTCCAAACTGCACAGCTGACAGGGTCGTCCTGGAGCTGCTTGCAGTTTGTGTACTTTTGCAAATCACTACGCAAATCAGAGCTCCTGGGTCAAACAGCTTCTTCTCAAATAATTCCTTGTGTTTAATCTGCAGACGCGCTGCCAGATTCTACAGGATGACCGGAACGTCAACGCTGACAAAAAGAACTGAAAATCAGCCACGACAAGTAGATACACACTGACCAGCCATAACCTCTGACAGGTGAAGTGAAGAACATTGACCTTCTGTAGCTCCAACTGCTGAAGACGTGAATGCTGGTTCTGATAGAAAGGTGTCAGAACACCCAGAGCATCGCAGTCTGTTGCATATGGGGCTGCTCAGGGCGCCGTGCTGTCTGAGTGTTGCGGCTGATCGATGCATGAAGTGAGACAACAACAAAAAAGGCCACTTGAGGGAGTCTGAAGGCATTTGCAACATGTGATGGTGCAAAAAAGTGAGATCTGCGATGGAGTATGTGTTTGACACGTTATATATATATATATATATAGACTGAAAAACATGGGAGTCTGGCTGAGAGCTGCACACGTTCACACGTGGAAGCTGCCAGGTGCCATCAAACGTCCTTGGCCAGTGGAACCTCTACTCCCCTTTTTATCCTGACAGGCTGTGCTAGTGCTTTTTTTTTAAAAAACATTTATAATACCTAATACTTTTTTTCTCTCGACCCTCAATCAGGTGAGGGCCAGACAACGTGTCCTTACTTTTCAACAATGCCCTCACTCCCAAGGTGTAAAGCTTGGATCCTCACCGAACCGCAAACCCACACACACACACAGAGCACCTACCACCGGTGGTGGAGTTGCTGACTGGGCAGTACTGGTTCAGAGCGGGATACTGGGAGAACAGGAGGCGATGGGACTGGTTGAGCTTCTCCAGTCGGTTTGTCAGATCTCTCAGTTTGGTTTCCTGCAGGTGTGACTGTGACTGGAACACCAAGGTGATCTGAACCACTGTGATATCAACCAGGAAAAGAGAAAATTACATACACAATGTCCCATCCCCCGTTTCTATGGATACAGGACAATAAAGGATGTGTCGGGGCGAAAACAAAGCTGACTGACAGAGGTAAATAAAGAAATGCATTCAGAAGGAACATGAAGAGTTAAACCTCTCTGTAAACCTTCAAATGGAGACATTCCGTCTAAAATAAGATGTGGAGAGAACGACGTCTTAATTTCAGACAAAATGACAGCTGCTGGCGTGACGCTAAAGAACAATCTGGTTCTTTATTCAAAGCCGAGATGAAGACATGATCCGTTCGTGGCTGCTGGGAGGTTTTAGCTTCATCTCAACAACATTTTAAAGACCCTTTTGTCAACAAATCCCACAAGAAGACCGAAACCAACAATGATCTGATCCTGCTAACAAAGTATTGTCTTGGATAGTCAAAGCCTGGTATATCTTCTGCCCCTGTGCCACAGAGCTCCATTGTTCTCCAAAAACTATTCAGCACACACTGTAGGTTATTTTGACTTGGTTGTCCCAAATACTCACTAGAGCACCAAATGTGCATTAATCTGCTACTGAACATAGTCCCCAACAAATACGCCATATCCTCCTGTTTGAGTGGCTAAAACTAAAACTACAGTGAGCAGCCGATTTAGGAAATTAAAGCCATTTTTAATCACGTTGTCTTTAGCGCGTCCTAACTCCACAACGGTTTGAGCTAGAGACATGCCGTTTTTGCTGTTCCTGTTAAACTAGAGAAACAGCGCTAAACAGCGAGCCCGTTTGTTTATGTGGGTCATTTACTTAATCTATTATCTATATTAGGAAATATCTGTTCCTATTATACATTCATTCATTCATCAACCAGACTGCTTATCCCGAAGGGTCGCGGGGGGGGGGGGGGGGGGGGCTGGAGCCAAACCCAGCTAACATTGGGCGAGAGGCAGGGAAACACCCTGGACTGGTTGCCAGTCAATCGCAGGGCCTGTTCCTATTAAATACCTCTTTATATACCATATTTCCTTAAATAAAAACTGGTAGTCAAGTAAAACTGGATGTTGTAGTAACTTACAAGCTCCACAAGATGGCAGCAGCTATGGGAACTTTGTACGGGAAGTCAATTCGTTAATAAATTAAGGGTAAGGGTTTCTGTCCACTGAAACGCTAGAAGGCTTTTAATCTGAAACGGACACAGGAAGTGTTGAGTAACAGCGTGATGCAGTAACTGTAACAGGGAAAACTGGAGCAAATCAAAACAAGGCTTCGTACTAAAATGTGACCAATTCTACTCATGAAACTTGTGGAATTAGAAACAAAGGCCTGCCTCTTATAGAAGCCTGCTTCAAATAAAGGCCTGGTACCTTCTGCCGCTCTCTGGGGAAATACGGTATATTTATTTTTCTTTCCTCTTTTCTCTTGCTGCTGTTCTATCTTGTATTTAATTTGATAAATTCTCCCGTACATGCCACCTATTTGCGATCTGCATTTTAAAAGTATAGCTCATTGAGTGAGTTTACCTGCAATGAAATTCCTTTATTATACCTGCCTGAAAAATCACAGAGTACTCACGGCAGAAGGTCTGGAGCAGAGTGACGATGATGAGCAGAAAGCAGAGCAGAGAGAAGTAATGAGCCAGCTGCCTGTACTGACTGAACCAGCCTGAGAGACAAAGAAACAACACCTCGACATTGCACAGACTGCTATTACAGCAGGGGAGGACTGAAAAGTGATTCCAGTATACAGAGAATCACATTGATTAGCTTGTTGTATTAGCTTGCATGAGATTCTGCAGGTGGACCAAACACACACTCACCTGTGAAGGAACGCAGCCACGTTGATAGCTTCAGTTTTATTTGCTGAAGTGTTGAGCATGCCGCCGCTCCGCAGCGAGGTTTGTAAATTATTGTAAGTAGCTGGGATATTGTTTCTGGAAATAAATGTTTACGTTGAGTTTTCAAATGTCACTTTGACGCTTGACTAATAAAAGTCACTTTAATTGTAGGGGATAAGAGGGACTTCTCAGAACCTCAGCAAATAAAGCTGAAACTATCTGCATGGCCAGACATCATTTTATTATTATTATTATTATTATTGTTATGGATGAATGATCTTTATTGTCATTATACTCAGGTACAATGACATTTCGCATTGCTGCTCATGATGTAGTTGAAATACAAACAAATAAATAAAAGCAGTGTCAGAAAACAGTAAGAATATTTAAAATAGATCAAAATTACAAATGTACAGAGGGTGAATGTAACAAATATTAATAAATGCCTGCTAAGTCTTGTGTCTGTGGTAGTGACCTCTGACTCTGAACCTTTAAACTGATCAAAGCATCCTCAACGCAGAAAGAGCAACTCATTAATAAAGTCATCAGTAAAACTCAACACTATATATTTTAAAGTATAAACACGGAAATTGCAAGCACTCCAAATATCTACGTAATGCACTTGACCTTTCATATCCTGTATTAAGATCACGAATTTATAGAAAGAAAAATTTAATAATGTGTATATTAACAACAGAAACATTTGAACGTGCGGCTTCTAGAAAAAAAGAAAAAAGAGTTACTTTTGTGTGACGTTTCCTGTTTGTCTTCCTCCAGCAGAGCCGATCCGTTGCTCACTCCCATGGTTTCATCTGCTCCTGCAGACATGAAGGGTTTCTTTTCAGCGATGACTTAATGAATTAATGCATAACGTTCTCCGTGTTAGCTGTTCCTCTCAGTCCTCATGTGTTGTGTTAATAACTCAGAGCAGGCAGAACAGAGCAGCCCAGTGTTTCCTCTGGTTACTGTTTAATGCAGGGTCGTATCTCTAGCAGCCGTATGGAAAGCAGGACTGGTTCTGATAGTCAAACAGGCAACTGTTGCCACCGTGGAAGTCTCCATCATCATCTGTTATAAATATCCAAATGAAACGAATAGTCCAGTTTGGATTCATAAAATATTTTAAACCGTTTTTTTTATTCAAAATCCTGACATATTTACAAATATTTGACAGCGTTTATTGTGCATTTTTCTTCCTCTGTCAAGTTTTACAAGTCAGGTTATGGTTTTGGCTTACACACGAGGGAGGGACTGTTGACTGAACACAACGTGATGCTTTGAATATTTACAGCCAAAGAATCAACGTGACAAAAAAAATTCCAAAACCCCAACAACTAAGACATATTAAAATGTACACCAAAGGCGAAAATAAGTTGTACATAAATCTTCTTATATGTTGTTTTATGTCAACATTCAGCTTACAAACTACACGTGTCAGTAGTAGGTGGAGGTGTGTGAAGCGAAGTCTACGCAACAAAGACAGAAGAAACATATGAAACACGTGTCACATGCGTTTGGCCCACTGTCATGAGAGGAAGACAGGGGCGTGGCTTCAAAGTAGCGCGACACTGTCGGGATGTGATGTGGTCCTGATGCTGAGAGATTCTATCACCGTGGCAACAACAGATAGCCCTTTCTACTACCAATAAAGAGAGTTGGAATCTGAGTTTACCTCAGAGGGGACAGGGGTTACAAGAAACAAATAATAACTCCCAAAAAGATGTGCTGTACAAACAAACACGGGGTTAAGAGTAGGTCGAGAAAGTGCTATGTACTTATTAAATTATTTACAATGTGAGAAATCCCACAATAAATGCTTTTGATAATTAAAAACAGACTATCTGGTATATAATATACGTGTACAAAAAAAAATCCTCTTTCGTTATAAAAACATGAAGGTGCTCTACAAACAGTTAGCAGGAGATCAGCAGTGTCTCTTTTCACCTCTTTATCTTCTCTGAGCGTCGTGTGTGTGTGTGTGTGTGTGTGTGTGTGTGTGTGTGTGTGTGTGTGTGTGTGTGTGTGTGTGTGTGCGCGACTCTGCCATGTGGTTTGAGCTGGTCAGGAATAGGCAGGATCAGATCAGTCGTCCACAGGTAAATCCCGCTGTAAGCCACCGGTTGCCGAGGACACATTAACGCTGCGCGGATGCAGTCAGGTGGCTCGTGGCCGTGACGTGTCGGACATTGAGCCGTGGCGTCCTCATGTAACGGTTGTTACACTTTGCAGCAGAGAACCAGGCAGAGACCGTTTTAAATTTAAAACATCACACTCAGTTCTGCACTGACAAAATGCAATTTTACAGTTATGACAAACACATTTTTTTTGTTTGTTTGCTACAAAACCAAATAGCCCGTTGTAGAGTTTTCAATATGAAATACTACAGCAAAAATCTCAGCGTCAGTAGGTTGTGCTAACTCCGTGCATTGGAACAACGTCCTGCAGCAGCATTATTCCTTTTGTCGCCGCAAAACAATGAGCAGATATTTAATAGTCAGTACTTCATCTTCATGGTTCATGTGGCTTTATTTGTAAGGGATCCTTTTAGTCTTTCACCCCCTGTGACGTTTGTGTTGCTCACATGCCAAACAAAACAAGACAGTGCAGCCAGCAACCTTTGGACCCGTTCTGACGCACTGAAATCCTGTTATGCGTGCTGGATCTCTCAGAGCAGCCATAGTCATGACCACACAGCCGGTAAACCCAAAGCCCTGCGCTCTTTGGAGCCTTCAGAGTTGTCCTGCTGAGAGCATCAGAGCGAAGAAGCGAGGGTGTAGGTGGGAGAAGGCAGAAAGATCGAACAGGAATGGCAGAAATATATAGAAAAGCAGAACAGCTCCTTGCTCTGTCGGTTGCCGCTGGCTGAGATTGTGCTATTAAACGTCTGCAGACCAATATGATGAAAAACCAGAGCAAGCAACGAAATAAATCACAGCCCCATCTTTGATGCGCACAAAATAATGTTTTCCGTCTCTCCGACTATTTTTGACATGGACATGTGATCGATGATGATCCTGCAGCTCTGGGTGTGGGGGAGGGGTGGGGGGGGGTCCAGCATCAGTCCTTAGTGGCAGGGCTCAAAGGGGAACTCGGTGAGCCCCCCGTGGAGCTCCACTGATTCCTCGGACCAGGACATGACATCGCCAACGAGGTGGCCTCCGCAGGCCGCCTGGCTGTAGATCTCAGTGGGCGTCAGGACTCTGGACCAGAACTGCAGACCAGACAACTGTCCCATAAAGGACTGAGTGGCGTCAAAGCGGCCTCCCAAGGCGTCCTGCGAGGACCAGAAAAGACCAGGTCAACATGGAAAATGCTGGACGAACTGAATCTTTACTCAGAGATTATTGACTGAAGATCTAAATATGAGCTTCTGAAAGTCACAAAACAAAGATTATAGCCAAATTGTCACCTGACATTATGAGTACCAGTGCCGCAACTATTTTTATATAAATTCTGCGCATGGCAACTATGATATGGTCATGGTTGAGATTGAAAGATCTTGGTTGCCTAAATGTCTGGACCTACACCTTTAATTTCTGCCTTTCTACATAAAGGACAGACAACTTCGGTGACCGTCACTGAACGTTGGCATTTTGAATTGTAAGGTGCAGAATTGTCGAAATTTTGAATTAATTCTTAAGGATACTGGGCTGATGTAACTGTATTGCCAAGATCTCCACACTGTTTTGACAATCCGCCTCTTCCTGGTCCAGACTGCTTCATGTGGGAAGTGTCTAAGACAAAGGTGCATTGGAAGACATGCTAATTTCATGACATTTCAGGACATCTACAAACTTCAGGAAGATATAAAGGCCATATAAAGAGGAATGACTGTCACTGCACAGGTTGGTTAAATATGACCAGTAACTGGATCATCTACACACTGTGTGTCTTACCTGCTCCTGGCCCAGGATGAAGGTCCCCCCTGGTTTGATGGGGTGCCACGATGACAGGTTTTGCCCCGAGCCTTTCTTCACGCCGTCCTGATAGGCCTCCCAGACGCCGTCGCGTGTCGACCACGTCACGCACACGTGATGCCACTTCCTGTCTGTCATGCTTATGGGCAGTGTCACCGCCTAAACACGCAGGTGGACAGACAGGTAGACAGAGACAGACGCGCCGTTAAAGGTGAGGACGAGAAATGTTCTTCCTCCATCCGGTGGAGCCTCGACCTGACGTTGGGATCCACTGTCACACACAGGATTCTTCACTGAATTCATTAATCTGAATTCGCTAATCAGAAGCAAGGCCTTTTCTTTGTTCTGTTCGGAAACACAACGGCTTCTTCTTGTAACATTGTGCTTGCTAATGTAGGGAAAGTGGATTAGTACAATATGGGAATATCCACTCTGTTGATCCTCATAAAGACTGAGATTAATCTGCATTCTGAAAATCATTTAACTGTGTCATTGATCAGTTTGATGACTGGAAGACAACAAACATGACAGTTTCTCCCTCCTGGTAATGCCACTCCCACGGACAATTAGGCCAATCAATTAGGATAATCAGATTACTTGCTTTGTTGATTTGTTTGTTGAGCTCACTGCTCACAGTGCTGGTGCAAGGAAGGGGAAAACAAGACAAACATCTGTCTTCCGTTTAGGAGGAAAGGGTATTAGCCTTTCAGAGAATGACAGATTAGGAGGCTAATAGAATAATTGAATAATTTGTATGTCAGCAATCTGTGTACAAGTTACAACGCCTCGTTAAATCATAAAGCGTCATCCAAACAAATTCCACAACATGCTCTTAGTCAGGAGTTTCTCCACCTTTCTTGCGGCGTTTGTTGCACAAAGTTCTGAATATCTCATGTGGGCTCGTTTGTGGTACTGTAGCCACCTCAGCCCTGATGTGTAGCTACATTTTTGGGGAGGTGCACGCCAGCATAGGCTCTATAGCTGTGTCCTTGCTAACTCTGTTGTGTGCAGCACCTGCATAAATGGGCATTGATACTCCAGAAAAGAAGCAATTTTATCAGTGGCCCCGGTGCCTTGAGTGCCCCCTCTGTCTGCACGGCACATCTGGTGCGTGGTACGGGTGCCTTTACCCCTGCGCACGCAAAAGGTGCTTCAATTTCCACACCTGCCCTTTAGTCTGCCCCTGCCACTGCCAGCTGACAAGTCCATCTGACTCACCGGTGACTGAGAGCTCGACATGGCTCCCGTCACGTAAATACTGTGCTGCTTCCTGAGTCTGAGGTCACTGTCCTCTCCACACAGCCCTGACCTCCACTTGTGAGGCGACGCCGTGCTGTCAGTCTGAGCTGCGGCCATCAGGCAGATAATTTACACTCTGGGGGCATGGATGTGTGAGAACTGCAGCACATTGGTTTCCCGAAAGCTCAGAGAAGCTGAGAAAATCCCTCTATAAGAACTTCATAGAGAGTTTAATCCTTAAATATACACTATCCCTGAATGAGCAGAGAACACCCCACAAAGAAGAGCTACGTGTCAACTTAATTTCATTTGCAAAAGCTTCAACTTGACTCTATAACATTACCTGATTTTATTGCATTTCTTTTACCTTGTCATTGATTAGCAGCTCCATGGGGTTGCTGCCCCACTCGATGAGCACCAGCTCGTTGGCTTGTCCAGGTATGGCGTAGGAGAAGGGAGTGCCAAGGCCAGGACCGGCTCCTGCCTTCAGCCAGAGGCAGATGGTCAGGGCAAAGATCTCGTTGACCACCGAGCGCTTCACCCTGGCGTACATGTAGTTGGTCCTCATGGGGAAGTCGAGCAGGAAAGCGCTGGGACTCTTTAGCTTCTTGTGGTTTCCTGGTGAGATGCAGGTTTGGGATACCGGTCATTCATTTGTTTAGTTTATTATATATATATATATGTTTTATATACACTGCTCAAAAAAATTAAAGGAACACTTTTTAAGCACATTACCCAGTCCATACCAGCATAGATATCCAGCATGATTTTTTTCCCATTGAGACCTGATGTGTTTTCAATGTGTTCCTTTAATTTCTTTGAGCAGCATATTTTATATTATACGGTTATATGGTTCTACCACCAGCAGTTGGTTTCAACTTGTACGAGAAACCTGATTTGTTCTGCAGGTGTGGAAAAATGCGACTGCCTGTCCCCGCTTTTTTTCCCCTTAAATGCAGAAATTAAAAGCTTCAGTTCAAGCCAGACTTTATGTTGATTACAGGAACGTACCACTTCTACAACTTTATTGTGCTGAGCGAAGGTTCGTGTTAAATGTAGAAATGTAGAAAAGACAGATTTCTACTAGCTAATACCTGTCTTACTCTAATACTTACTGTAATACTCCTGTCTTTAAGTAGTTTCAAACATGTATTCGAGACAGCAGTAAGTGTGCGTACTACTGTGCAGCAGTAGTGTGTGTGTGTACCGTGGTCAGTGCTGCTGTGGTCAGTGTCGCCGTGGTCAGCGTCGCCGTGGTGCAGTTGGCTGAGCACTGTTTCCAGCTTGCTGTGCCCGGCGCCACGCAGACCTGTCTCTTTGCTGCTCAAGGGCAGCCGCTGTAAGTGATGATCGTTACCATGGTGGTTGTCATGGGGGTCGTTACCGTGGTGATCCTCATGGTGATCATCATGGTGGTCATCACGGTGTCCAGGTCTGTAGTGATAGTCATGGCGATCATCGTGGTGGTCATCATGGTGGTCGCCATGGTGGATGCTGTGATAGTTGCCATAGTGACCAGTATGCCGGCTGTGGTTCCAGTCATAGTGGTGGTCCTGATGGCGATTATTGTGATTGCTGCGATGGTTGTACCTGTGGCTACCACGGTGGTTGTTGCGATGGCTGTCGTGGTGGTCGTCATGGTAACCTGTACCATGTTGGTCATCGTGGTGGTCGTCATGGCGATCGGTACCATAATCGTGGTGGTCGTCACGGTGGCCATTGCCATGGTGGTCATCATGGTGGTCGCTGTTGTGGCTGCTGCCACGGTTGTCGTCGTGGTGGTCATCGTGATCATCGTGGTGGTCGTTATGGTGACCATATTCACGGTGATCTCGGTAGTAGCTGTGCAGCTGCTCCTCCAGAGCGGTGATCTTCCGCTGGAGGAGTTCTCTCAGGGAGCTGGAGTAGGAGCTGGAGGAGTTCCTGGCCTGCAGAAGCAAACACACATCGGTCAGAATTTCTGACAACTCTGTACTGTAGGATTCAGCTAACACCTGAATATTGTGAAATTCATCAAATTGTGGTTTTAGAAGATCTTTGAGTAGAGATCCTCATTTAAAATGGTGACAAGCCACAAAAAATCCCCCAAAATTCAATGAAAGCACAGAGTGCACAGACTGTACACACACAGCATATCAATTGTCAGCTCTAGCAGCTCAAGTTGAACTCTCGTGCTTCACTTTTAAGACAGCATGGATGCACAAGAACTCCTGAAGGTGAAATGACAATTACTTGATATGCTGATGAAGATGTGGGATACAGACAAAGCTAGTAAGTGGACCAGGAGATGGGCTTGTTTTGTTAACGGCTACTTTCCAAGGTCAAGAATGAACATTCATGCTTCAAGAACTGTCAAATTTAACAAGCTCCTAGCTTGAAGAAAATTTCTGACGAGAGAGTCAGACGTTCTTTGCAGTAAAATCAGTGTTATGCAGTGAATAAATTATGGTATGACATTTAAAGTTGCACGGTAATAGTTTCTGCCCCTCCCTACAAGTCCTCCTCTCCCTTTCTCATCCTCGCCTTCGTCTCCAGCAAATCCGGCTTTGTTCCCTGCCAGCACACGCCACGATTAATAGCCTCGTCAGGGAGGATGAAGCTAATTGAAGGTGAGGCTGGCTAGCGCCCTTCGGCGCGTGGCCAGCTGGTGGCGTAGACATCATGTTGGAGGAGGGAGTGACGAAAGGTAAATCCTGGCTCCGCTTCTGTTTTGTCTCACACCTTCGGGGGAGATTGAAGGGGATTTCTGGCAATACTTTCCTGGAGCGTAGTCGGAGACCACCTGCACTGATAATGAGGCTTTCGCAGGCCAGCGGGCAGCAGGGTTTGAGTCTCGCAATGTGACGCCAGCATCATTAAGTGTTACAACACAAGTGAGACAGCAGAACCACATGTATGGCTTGTTTTAGGTGCCTGAACACAATTTAGAGAATGTGTCGCATGCTATCACATACTGTGCAACGTCTACAAATTAGAAAAGAGCAAAATTCAGGGAAAGCAACAACAGCTACAAAAGGTCCCAGTGAGCATTGATTTAGTACTTTATTGGATTCACACTGAAATAAATTTAAGTTATAAAGAACAATACTGTGATCTGATGATCTTTATCCTTCCTCTTCCACCTCTGAGCTCGATTCCCTCCATCCCATGAAGGTTGGAAACAGCGGGGGCGTAAGGTCAGGGGTGAGGGCTAATCAACTCAGAGCCGCTTCCTGTCGAAGCTCAGGCTTGGCTACTGATATCCAGGAGACAGATCGAGGGCCGGAACAACTCTGAGAGGACGTCAGTGTCCAATGACTCAGAGACAACAGACAAACAGCTGTGATGTTAGCTCCGTAGGTGGTGTGTGTCTGACCTCGACTGGTGGGTGGCTGTTGACGTGTGCCTGAGGTACATCTCCTCTCATAACTTTTGAATCTTGCTTAAAATATTTGTGTGTTTATTCCAAAACTACAGATATGCCGCTAAAAAATAACATCCACTTTTTAAATATGTATTGTTAATCTTGAACACCAACAGCGTCCTACGGCTTACCATGTCTTCATGAAACACATCCTTTGTGCAGCGTCTCGGCAGCGGACATCACCGGCAGCTGAGCTCGTGATGCTTAATGACGCAAGATGTGACCCCAATTAAGTCAAACCTTTGATTGGCTTCCGCCTCCCTGTGCACCTTCTTTGCGGACATGTTACATTTCAAAATGTTTGTATGGTGCAGAAGGCGTAAGTCCTCCTTCAGGAGGTACAGAACCCCTTTTCACCTAAAACATCAGAGCTTTAATTACAGCCATATTAGCATATTAGGTAGGAGACAGTGCTGCGCCTTGCTAGCCCTGCAGCATTTTTGTATAGAAAAGAGAATAAACTAAATTTAACAGCTTCTGTAGGAGTCAGATTGGATCACAGAGCTTGAGATATGGCAGTAAAATAATGTTATTAAAAATGCATTAGCAATAGTGTAGTTTACATCAAACGTTAAATGAGACACAAATGCAGTTTTCATCTGCCCATTAGGCTACATGAACCCCCCCCCCCACACCTTCTTTAGCTGAATTAGCTGAAGCTACGAGCCGTAAAGTCAATCCTGCAGGTCAACTTGTAAAAGCTACCGTTAGGGTGGTGCTCCAGTTCTCGATTTTGGGGCAGGAATACGTTCATCATAAGAATAATAAAGTAGAAGCTTTTGGTGTGAAACACTACAAACTATCACATTTTGACCCAGCAGGGGTTGGAAGGAACCTTATTTTTACCTTCTTTTTCACTACCATGTATAAAGAATATGTATATACCCATACCACTCTCCTCAGGGCTTATTTAAGTCATTCTAATTGTATCCACCTTTCACCTTTTATCCACCTGCAGAGTTCGTCTGTGTTTAAATCTACGGTGTTTCGCTTTTTATGCAGTTCGTCCCCACTGATGACTTTTCTTTGAGCAGGCACTGCAGATTTCTGCACTTACCTGCAAGTTCTCCAGCCTCTCCTTCAGCGTCTGCAGTGTTTTGCCCGTCTGTTCCGGGGAGAAGGAGCTGTGTTTTCCGTACGACGAGCCCTTCCTGTGGTGGGGGTCCGGCCGGTGGCTGCCATGGGAGTAGTGGTGATCGCTGCTGTGATACGCAGAAGGCCCGTGGTGCGACGGTGGAGACGAATGGTGGCTGCTGTGCTGCCCGTGGTGGTCATCGTGGTGGTTGTCATGATGCGTATCGTGGCGGTTGTCGTGGTGGTTGTCATGGTGACCAGTGCTGTGGTGACCACCGAAGCCCTCGCACAAGGTGAGCTTGGCGGTCAGCTCCCTGATGGTCTCCCGTTGGTCCAGGATGGTCTCCTTTTGCCTCACAAGGCTCTCGCGTAGGTGCAAGATGGTGGCTTTGACCTCGTCGGACATCATGCCTCGCCGGTTACTGCCATTGTGGCCATTAGTGTGTCCGTTACTGCCTGGTCCATGGGGCACACTGGGTGGGGAATAGCAGCTGGGGTCTGCTTCTGGGGGAATTGGGGTGCAAACAAATTTGGGGCTAATGCCATAGTCATGTTCTATGCCAGGCAAACTGCCTGCTGCCGCTGTACAGGACAGGAAGCAGCAGAAAATTAGAGAACGTAGGGGGAAGAAGTGGAGGACGGACCACAGAGAGGATTTAACCCATTGCTGATGCCTTACAGACAAAGGCATGAGGCTCAGAGGACTGACGTCTCTGGCCATATTTGGCCTGAGCCCAATATAATCTTTGACAAATGACAGCCGTTCCAGGCCTTAGCTTTGTTGTGACGAACACCATGAGTGGAGGTCATATGCGCCAAATTGAAAGGTGTTGGGGTACAGCATGTCAACAATAAAACAGCAGATGGAATCTCTTCCCAGACAGCATGAATTACTTTCAGAGGACAAATAGCACAAAATCCAAGGCAGTATTCCAAAAGCCCAGAAAGGGCACTGCCACACTCTTTAGCTGTTTGCCTTCAATGTGACCTCCATGGCAAGTTAACAGGCCGCAAGATCTAGGTTGTTGTATCCTGATAGGCCTGTCTCGGGGAGGAGGTGTTGGGCCAACGCCAGACAGGTGATGCCTCTTGGCACCAACAACCTCCTGTGTTTGACAGCCAACAGTAATCCCTTTAACTTCTAACCACCCATCAGATCCCAGAGTGGTAAGACTGTAGGACAGAGAAAGGAAACAAAAAAACAAGAGATCAGAAATATAATTATTCATCATTGTGTGTTTCAAAGCAAATTTATCAATAATTTACATTTCAGCCAATCAGAACAACACAACTAGAGATCATCTTAGATAAATCCTTGTAAAGATGTGGCTCTTGCATTAGAGAAGGAAAACCCGAAGTGGACAGAATGAGACAGAAAGGAAGAGAATCTGAATCATGAGGAAATAATGAAATATAGAACCTTTAGTATACCTTTAGTAGTTATATAGACAGATACAGATATGCTTAGATCGATAAATTATCAAATCGCTCCTTCAGCATTTCCTGTCGCATACTAAGTTCAGTGACGCCAGCAGGCAGGTAGACAGCATTACCGGGGGATGGGGGGGTCGCCAGGGCTGCTGAAGGCCACAGTGTAATAAGATTACAGCCAATTAATCTGGCCCCAAAACCACAACACAGCAATCCACATAATGAAAGCTGGTTTTCATTTGAAACATGGGCGGGCGTTGAGCCCAGTCACTTGCACCAGGACCTTGTGAATTAATGTCAGAGCTGCCCGCCCTCGGACAGCATGTTTATGCTATCTGAAGACAGTACAGGGGAGGCAAAGTCAGCTTACAGGAACGGGAGGAATCCCAGCACATATTTTGATGTTAGAGCAACGATGAAGAAGCAAGAACCCAAACTACATGTCCCTAGTCGTACATGGCTACACTGCCTGACTACAGGCCTTACAACGATAGAATACTGTGCACACGTTATTCTCATTTGGTTGCACATTTGCCCACATGCACATCCCCATCTGTCAAATTCTTGCTGGGAAGTAGTTTTCCTCACCAGCTCTGCAGTTTCCCGACATGATCACATCACATTCAGCCTAAATTGTTGAAGGTTTCCTGACTATAAAAACTGATATAAACATGTCAGTGGAAACAGATTTCCTTCAAACACTGCTTGTTAGTGATCAAGGAGATCAGGGTTGTTTGCGCAGGACTGTTTCATAAAATGAGAGGGGAACAGATTTTAGAATATTTAAGGTGAGGAACACTGCAGCTACGATAGAGGACATAATTAAAGTGAGCAGAGTTGGAACTATTTAAATGTCTCCTGCTTGGGAGGAAAACAATGTTCCTATTTTGAATTAAAACAGCTAAGTCTCACAGCATAAGGCAAGTCTCCTGCAGGCTTGTCGGGTCAGCCAGAGAGCGAGATGCAAAGCCAAGAAGGAGACATTTCCGAACACACACAGGATGCTGTTCCCCCAAAGCTCCTTATCTCCATAACCTATCGCCATGTTCAAACACCCAAATCACCCGTTAGGTACCGCTGCGTCTCAGGCGCTGCACTTTCTGTGACACCGACCCACTGAGAAACATCTACTTCTGAAGCAATAGTTTGAGATTTTGAAAAATGCTTATGCGCTTATAAGCTATAAGACACATTCATGCCTCTGTGTTAAATATGAGGCTGCAGCCAGCAACCGGTTAGCTTAGCTTAGCTTAAAGACAGGAAACAAGGGGAAACAGCCCCAATGTCTGATACTTAAAGGCAATGTTAGAAGAGATTTAGGAGACATGATACTTCACGGAGGCACGTGGCATCAAAGAGCATCGCTTCAGGTGCAGCATCACCAACGGCAGCGATCCTGGGTGCGATCCAAAAGGAAGGCAGTAGACTAAGTGACCACTTTTGGTGCTATTGCAACCTGAAAAAGGTTTGTCAGCTGTACACTTTATCCTTTACTTCTTTATGATTTAAATTAACTCTGCAGGCATCTGTGTGCTACATATTTCAGGTGAAGGTGCAGCGCAGCATTGGCAGAGCAGACCCTCAGGAACGCGCCTCCTCCTCCTCTCAAGGGTGACAGACTAATGGGATCGGTTGGATTTAATGCTATTTAACGAGGGACTGTCGTCCCATCCACAAAGTCAAGCCCTTATTGTCAGACGTGTCACCGCGGAAGACGTACGTGCGATGTGATGTGCAGCCGGTGATCAGTGTGAGGCAAACCAACAGCCAAATACGAACAAAAATCACACATTTCTATAGGAAGTTTCCCTGAAGACCGCATTACGTTTAAACATCCTGCTCAAATGTATTACGCCAAAGAACATTTTCCAGTGAATCACTCACTCACAGAGCTCACACTTCATTGTTAATCCTGTTGATTTTTACACTTAATTCCAATTAAAACGTATGACTTGGGTGCGTTCCCGCGTGCCTTTGTGCGAGTCGGTTAGCATGTGGCCTCACCCTGCTTGCACTGCTCCTCTTCCTCCTCCCGAGCTCAGCTCCAGCACATCACGTGAGTCAACCCCCGCGGTGACCTCGTTGTGGAGGCGAGTCGTGTCAGTCTGAACGTGACTCGCCACAACACAGAACGGCCGTCTGGCACCTCTTGGACTGATTAATGCCTTGAAACACAGTCAGGTGACAGACTAACTGTAATCTCTGCCAGGCGTAGGAATGGGCAACTGTATTAATGGAGAGACAAAAGTAGACATCAATAACTTTTTTGGGCGATAGCTTTGAGTCCAAATCAGGCAGGTAAAAGCATCCAATCAGAGAGCGTATAGCTGTGATAAATATTCTCTGCTTACCAGCAAACTATTATAATGCATTATTCTTCTAACTCTTGTGTTTCGCACGTCATCATGTTTTTAGAACACAAAAAAGAGACAAAGGTTGTTTTTTTTCACTAACATTTTGAATTAGCATGGCTAAACAGAAAAAAACCCATTTTGCAGCGTTTTGGCCGAAGAACTTCAATCTCCATTAAGAGAGAAGAAAGGCAAAAAGCTCATAGGTCTTAAAACAAAGAGATTTCATGACTGACGGCTCCACATTAAGTCAAAATGTGACGTAAAGTAATTAGGAACAGTATAACAACGTAGTCTCTATTAGCATACAACTATTTCTGAAAGCCTGCTTTTCTCTAATACGATGATTGTCGTTACTAAAAATGTCTTTTCAGTGTGCATTCATGGGTAAATCTGAGGCTTTAAAGTTACAGAAAACAAACAGCGAGTGTCTCTCTCAGCAGTCTTTATCTGAGCATCCTGACAACGAGCTCCCATCAGGCTCTCTGCAGTGTGAAGCCTTCGGGCTTTTCCCTATATGAGAACTTTTGACTGTAAGAACGCTGCGAGGACGTCTCATGAGGATGTTTAGCTGTCAGGGACCTAAAGCCACCTGGCCGTCCTTCCTGCCGTTAATTACACGTTTTAACGCACACGACTTTGGAAATGGCTTATCCTTCTTTGACAAAATGGAAAAGAAAATTAACGATCTACTGAAAACGTCTCCCGTTGTCTCCTGTCGCCTGTTAATTAGCACTGGGCCCGTGCAGTCAGTCACAGTTAGGAGGCTGCTGAAATATGACCTCGTTTCAAAAGTCCATATGCACCAATTTAGTGTGCTGATTTGCGTCAAAGTTCCTGTTTTACATGGCTGTCCTTTACATTTCGGCAGCGTAACAAAAGTTAAAAGCGACTTTCTGTAAAGTTCAATGCTTTTCTTACAACAGACCCAGCACTGTAATAACCGGGATAACGTCACAGCAGGTTATCTTGGTGCGATGCTTCTTTCACTCATTTCTCAGTCCCATCCGGCTATTGTAGATCAATATCCTCCAATTCTATAAATGTATAAACCTCTAAAGTGCTCTCATTGCCACAGGTATTACTCTATCAGTCTAAAATGATTTGTTGACCTTGCAAACATACATCATCTCTTCTATCTCCAATAAGCCGACGGACAAACAAACACCATCAAGGATGATGGAGGTAGAAGCTGTGTGCAAACATGCCCTCTCACTCACCAATACCGTGCACGTGGAACAAAGATCTCTGTATCGTCATGTCACTGCGGAACAGGCACCGGTTCAATTAAAATCACCTGAAAAGGACTAAAGATGAATGACTGATCCCCTGTTTTGAACCCACTCTCATAGCCACATGTAATTGCCGCTTAGAGCTGCCCGGGTCAACAGCCTTCCTGCTGTGGCGCCGCTAAAGTGCCACGAGTGCTGAGTGGCTTCAGTGCACCTTTGCACTTTTTTTATTTTAGTACATTTAGATGTCCGTAATTTCGCCCTTCACTTTGAGCACCTTTTTAAACACGCATCCGTTACCCTGGAAAGATTGTGTCTCCAATGATGCTCAAACGTCTCCTCCCTCTCTCTTTTTTGAATTCTTTTTAGCCCAGCGGCATTAGACAAAGGCCATCCATCCATCCATCCATCCATCCATGACTACCTGAAGGTACATGAGACGAGCACATTTTTACTGGCTGACACGAGATGCGATGTGACTGAAACGACAGACCTTTTGATTGTGTAACGAAAATGGACGCAGACTTTTAAAGAATCACAGCGCATCAAATGCAAACAAGCAAAACTACAGCTTAGTAGCTTTGATGAATGTGTGTCTTACCTTTTGTTAAATCTGAGGGCCAAAGTGAAGGTTTAGCCAGTGAGTTTAAGGGTAAGTTTGTATTTAAGTTCAGGTATACTTTGAGCAGTTAGCTGTATAGTTGTGCAGTATATAGTACGTACAGCCCATAAGCTTGTGCTCGACTGTCATAGCCTCTTGTAGGCGCATTACATAACTAAATGAATCACACCTGTTGAAGCATCTATAAACAGGTTTCCCTAAAAAAAAGAAATCTGCAGACGATTTGAAAAAATAATATTAACGTCTCGTTCAGCAGGAACATTAGCCACATGGTCTTTAAACAACCTGCCTGAGATGTTCAGCTCCGACGACGTTCAGCAATATGCGATCGACTAGGTCGCACCCAAGGTTTGCTTTGGAGAAAGTAGCGAAATATTTTCAGAGAAAGAGAAAAACTTTTCTTACCTGCCTGCAAGTTTGAAGTCCCCAAGCTGGTTAGTCCATTCGGCACACTGATCAGCTTGAGGAGGATTGGATTTAGGTGGATAATTTTAACTCCCTCTCTCTCTCTCTCTCTGTCTCTCTCTTGTCTCTCTCTTCTCTCCCTCTCTACTTACTATATGTTCAGTTAGACTTAGTAGCTCATATCTGTCATCTTGTTTCAGCGGCGAACTCTCCTTCACTCCACCACCAGGAGACAGTCGAAGGCGTGCAGTTTGTGCGCTGAGCAGAAAAGTGACACATCAGTGATTTGTTTGGTGAGTGGGCTCAAAAACCCTGCAAGGAAGCAAAAACCGAAAAGAAGCAACGAGACGCTTTTAGATTAATGGACTATCATCAGTTTTCTTCATCATACGAGCTGCTGTGCATTACGCCAGTCACCTTATGTCACAATGCTTTCATTTTTAAACAGTGGGGTTTTTTTTTCAACTCTGAAAACACGTTTCAGTGGCTTAAACTGACTGTAAGCACTCGCTGTGAAATCCCAGAGGTGGGTCAAACTGTATCTGGATTCACTACAAGTCCATTTAATTGAAGATTAGGCTGAGTCTTTATCCTCGATACAGTCCCCATCAGTCTCAGCTTCGTCCACCTCTTTGCAATTTTAAGTGCCTCCCAGAAGGTGGACGCGCCCTCTGCCACGGCAAAGATGTGATTTCAGTGAAGAAGTCTGTGTTTTTGTCAGATCTTCAGAAATGTATAAGAATGTTTATTAGAATAACAGAGAAATCCATTAGTTATTAGACACCATTAATGTGTAGCAAGACTGTAGGCCCATGAAAGCAGGAGAGATGAGCCTCAGATATATGCTAGAAAGGAGCATGACATGGAGCATGGATGCAGGATCCAAGCAGAGGCGTGCACAGACAGACAGGCAGACAGACAGACAGACGGGCAGCCTGGTTCGCAGTCTGGCACACACAGCGAGGCGAGGAACCTTTAAAACAAGTTCACCCGAATGAAACATGTACGAAATGGAATGACGACACGTGACAGGAGCGTTTTCTGCAGGACGACAACGTTTGCGAGTGCCATCAAAAATCATTAAAAACGCCCGTTGAAAAACAAGTCTGTTTTATAACGGCGTGGTCGCGGTTTGGTTAGTGTTAGACACCAAACTGTGTTTAGATTCAGGGAAAGAGCATGGTGTGGCTTAAAATAACTACTCAGTCAAGGTGGCTTAGGGAAACATCGTGGTTTGGTTAAGGTTAGAGGGGTTTCAACAATAAAGACGAAAGGTCATGGTCTGACTGTCGGTGGGACATGGGAAACTGACAGCGGTCTCCTCTGTTAAAGGTGTTTTGTTGACCCATCCGTGAACCCCGACCTCGTCCATACACGGACTCTGTCGCTCTAAAGCAACCGCAGCCGACTTCCTCCTTTGGTCCAGGTAACATTACCGCAGCCGTTTGAACACAAACACAATGTGGCCACCTGCTGAAACTCTTTCTCCTTTCGCACAACTCTTGTCCAGCATACATGTAGTATATAAGGCAGGTTCAGGCAGGAACAGGCTCTGGCTGAGACGTGGTCACGGGCTCTGAAGAAGAAGCTGATACAGTGCTAATGAAGTTGGCCGTATAGTGTGAACTCACAGTCATCCGTGGCTGCCTGTGACTTCCTGCAATTCCCTCGTAACAACCGCCACAGAACAGAGCTTAAGTGTGTGGCATTCATTTGTGTGCTCTGCATGCAGGTGGAGAGTGGTAGCGATAGTAAGGAACGAACGTGTGAAGTGAGTTTCAGTCTAGAAATAAAAGCGAGAGCTCCCCGACGCAGGTCGTGTGTCTGCACTGCATTCTGGTCTATTTTCTGCAGCTGCTTGTGGGTGTAGCAGACGCTCTCTCTGCGTTTCGTCCTCTCCAGTGGATCTCTGCCTGTACGTCAGCACTGGTTACAGAAGGAAGTCATTGTTCCCTCTTCTCTCCGACACCTGGCACGACCTGTACTTTTAACTGCACGTAAGAACACTCGGCTATTTAATACCGACATTAAACTCCAGCGTTTCAGCCGGCTTTAAATGTTCTTATAATTCTCATTTAACTGATAAAACTCCTGTTTGCGATCATGATATTTTCCTTGAGTCATGTCGAGGCGACACAGTATTTTACAACTTACATGCACCTTTTCCGTAACCTAAGCATGTTTCATAAGGCGGTTTGAGGCCGGCCTCCTAACCCTGGGGCAGGCTAAATCCTGGTCTGACCCCTGTTATTCTGGTTATGGGAGCACTGTGACAGCCAGCCAGGCAGCAACTTAAGTATTAAAATTGTAAGCATCAGATTAGGTCATCATGGTCATCGGCTATAGTTTGTTCCTTATATACAAACATGCTAAAGATAAGCCATAGAGGGCATTACATTTAATGGCACATGTGTCTTCTTCAGTTTACGTCATTAAACATTAAATCGAGGTCTGTTAATAAATGGATATTGGCTTTGAAATTATTGAACTCGCCCTGTTTTAGTCGATCGAGGCTGTAATATTCGAAACTGTGTCCGTTTCTTAGTTTTTAACCGTCTTTCTTTCTGTACCCATGTGCAGGTGAAGTGACTCTCGTGGATGACAGATTAATAAATGTAGAGACTTCAGCAGCTTTGCAACAGACAGAAGGTACGTTGAGTCCCAGCTTGACAAAGTGATGCTATTTTCACAGACCAGTTCCCCCTTTTTTCTAGTGCTGATGAATGATAGCTGTCAGGAAATTATTTTATTCCCAAACGTATTCATGCCAGCATGAAACAAAGCTCTTCATGTGGTAAAAGCATTTCAGTCAGTGAAGCACTGACAGATACATAATAGTTCCAGAGCCACATAAGGACATTTTAAACACAACCACGCAGGAACGAAACTATGAATACATTTGAATATTTGTGTTCAAACTGTCCATTAGAAAACTTTATCGTCTGATACAACATGTGATTGACAGCCCAGGAGCATTACAAATGGCCTTACATAACCTGTAAAAGTTCAGCCTCTTGTTGAGTAACAGAGAGGATATCTGAGTGAACAAGAATCAGAGTTTTGGAATATAAATGTGTCTGAGTCAGGCTATTTGACGGCAAGGTTGTAAAATAAATTATTAAAAAAAGAAGAGCCACAATGATGGCTTGCACCTTCCTGCTGCTGTTAAAGTCAAGATTAAATGAAAAACTTTATTTTCTTAAAAACGCTTTCAGATCACATCCCCGTTCATATTGTGCACCTATTTTAGAAGGCTTTGAAGTTCTGGAATCCACAATAAGTAGACTAAAAGAAGGTTTTACAAAGAATTAGATGATGAAAAGAAATGTAACGGCACTCGAAGACAACGCGACGCTCCCTTTGTCTGCGTACTGTTCTGCTATAATTACCGTAACACACCATGAGGAACCTGGAAAAACCTTTTACATATGATTATTTGGACTGTGGCCCGCAGGTCATCGCTGACGCAGATGGATGATTATGTCTAATTGTCTTTCACACAATATGGTTGCTGATGGAGGGAGTGAGCGGGCGAACAACAAGGTCACAGAGAAAGTAAAGAACAAAAGGAAGCTGTGCACAGAAAGGTTCGCCTCCGTGTTTCTGTGCGTCCGTCTGCATTTGAGCAGGATCAGGAAGACGAGGTGTCTGCCTTCCAAGCGCATTTTATATCATTCCTATTTTCTCCGATTTTCTCCTTTGATGGCAAACTCCTTCAGCCACCACCTTGACTCGGGTCAGAGAGGCACAAGAAAGGTAGCCGTGTCCGCTGCCACTGCAGACGCAGCTCCTTGAACATTTCCAGGTCGGAATCAGTTTCTATAGTATATAATAATATGAATTTATGGTGCTAAAGCAGAACGACGACAGATACCGATGTTTGTGTAACCAGGCGTGACGTTTGCCAAACCAACCGGTTAGTTGAACAACCTCCTGATGAGCTCTTTGAATGTAATGGTAATGGCTGAGATACCAAAGAGATGCTAGTGCTACCATTGTCTGCTCACGTCTGCAGTGATACTACAGATTTTAATAAGATCTAGCATATAGCTAGAGTCTGAACCAAACAGGGAAGCTGCAGCAGTGGTTGGTAGGAGCAGCTAACTAGACATTTTATATGACAGCTTAAGACATAATATGTCAGTTCAAGAGTTATTATCAAAATGTGACAAAACATGAGATTGATTTTATCAATCAATCTCATCCACGTTTGTCACATTTTGGCCATTTCTCTGTTGCTATTCTTTATGCAGCTAGCTAGCTAGCTATGACAAACCCGTTAAGCCTGCAAAGACATTTGGTCGACTGTTTCTCCAACTGGGAGAATTGTCCCTCTGAAACGGTTTGTACGTGAGAAAGAATTGCAGCGGTGTACTGTAGATCCTCAGCCTGTGATCATGGACCTGGACTCTGAACGCTGCTTCACCTCCAACAGGTCGTGCATCCTAATGAATCCTCTTGCCCCTTTGCGTTGTTGTAATCTCATCAGACTTCTCTGCAACACACAAGTTCAGGGTTGAGTGTCCCGACTGTCGGCATGTCTGAGGGATCTGAGCAGCCCGGTTTCACACCCTCCTCTGCCCTGCATGCCTCCCTGCCAGGTAGTGCCCTCTAATGGTTAGGGCTCACCACTGCACTGCACTGGGGACCGATGCACGGGCAGATTGTTTTAGCACCTATGTATTAGGAACTAAGGTCAGCACACCAGGAGGTCACCGGTGAAGTGGGAGTAGAAAGTTAATAACTGCTCTCTATTCTCTCAACACTTAAATTCCAATTGTCCTTGAGCAAAGCAGCCAACCTTCAGGGCAACAGCGGACCTCTGAAGTCACCTCGTCCTGTTTAACTGTACGTCTTTGAAACAGGAAGGAGGTGTAGCACCAATGACAGCGGCCCACAAATAAGCATTAAATCTGGTGCTTGAGTGCTGTTGAAATGTCAAATTTTTAATCTTGATTAATCACTTCAGAAAAAGCTTTTTGGTATTCACCAGTCGCAACATGAAACCATTTGAACAAGTGTTAACCAGTACTTCCCAGTAGCTTCCTGTGAGATAGGTCTCACTTTATTAGGTATTTTAGAGTTTATATTGCTTGGTATGAGTGAGTCACAAACAGGGTTTATTTTAGTCCAAGAGAATTGAATTGAATTGTTATGCGGCATCACTTACCTCTGTCTCTCCCGCAGGACAGATGGCTAAAAGAGTCCGGAGGGCATCTGACAGCCATTTGGAAGGATCGGGAGGGACCAAGTGGTTAATTGATAGAGGGGCGATAAAAGTGATGGGTAACAATAGGGGACTATGTAGCAGGGGGAATGAGGTGTTTTATTTAGGAAGAGGGAATCGGTAATGTTTATTGACAAAAGATGTACATGTATTTTAAAGTATGAATGGTTAATTTATTTAGGATGGGAAGTAATAGGGGGAGGTGGCCCCTGGACTGAGAAAGGTGGGAGGAGTGTGTGTGTATATATAGGAGGTTGTTTGCGGGGGAGTGAAGAGTGTGTGGCTGAGGCCGACGGGACATGGTGAACATCCGTGTGGTTTCCGGTATCGTGTTGACTGGAAAATGCTTGTGCTTAAGGAAATAAACAAATCCATGATTGAACTCCCGTCTGTCTCGAGTCTCATGCTGGAGCCAATGGCCGCAACCGGGTCACCATCACACTTCAGCGCCAAAAACCCCCATGTAGTCAGCTGACGTCCACCTCAGCATGCTGTGCATTTTAATTTGGCTGCTCTGCCTCAGCGGGAAGGTACCTGTCTGAGCCTGTCTCGTCTCCGCGTCCGTCATTCTTCGGTTCTTCTCCTTCCTGTCTTGTCTCTTACTCCAGTCTTTCACTCTGGGCGTCTCCGTCTGCCTTTGCTCGTCTGACCTTCTTGCGCACACACACAGGCCATTTATCACAATGCCAGGCACATCGGACTGCAGTATTCTCCCTCTGCCTGTTTCTCCGGCAGCAGGAGGGACCAGGTAGCTGCTGACCCTCTCATCAGATGGATGGAAAACAGAGAGAATAATCTGGCCACCATGCAAATCCAGTGTGATTGATATATATATATAATATTAGAATCAATATCAAATATGTTGAAGGGACTGTTTGGTTTGTTTAAAAAGCCTTTTCACTGGATTATTTTTGGCTTTTTTATTGTCCAAAGTGTCTTTGAGTCCCACCCAGATGTCAAGTAAAATGGAAATAAACGTACTGCAAACGTAGCTCTGACATTCTGCAAAGTCTTGTTACTCATTAGCTGACATATACACCTACATTGGGGCGAATATTTTCTTGAGCGTCAAGGTTCATTCTTAAATATTGGAAGCAGGAGGGAACTGGGGACGGCCACGAGGTGTGCAGTAAACAAATTGGACCGGGTATTTTCAAATTTTTCTCACAAATTTGTAAGACTGCTGCACGACTTTGCACGTTGGTTATTCAGCCAAAGTTTGTTTAATTTGAACAACATGCATTTGGTTTCCATTGCTCCTCACCCGGCTCTAATGCAACAGGATGTTTGTTGCACGGTTCACAAACTACATCTGTGGTTGGCCGGCAACAGTACTGGCCTGCCCCTCTGATTTCAAAATGGCTCATTCAAGTCAAACATTTGGTGAAATAAAAGTATCATCTCTGCCAAAATCCACCCCAAAAGATACCGTTTTTACTTTTCATAATGCCTCTCTTTGAAGGGTCGGTCCCAACCATCCAGGCAGTTGGGCCCGAGGCTTTCACTGTCCGGTTGGATTCGATCTCACGGCTCCAACATCCGACCGTGACAGCCAATCGGCAGCGTTACGTGTTGTCGAGGTGTTGAAGCCACAGTTCCCTCTTCAATCAGCGGGATCGTAGCGGCGGCCGCAGGCATGAGCCTCACAGCCAGGGTCGGGCTGACACAAGTCCCCTGCTGCAGCCCTTTCCCCTGGGTCAGCTTTAATGTCATTAACAGGTGGGGGGCAAAAATAGATAGCAGTTAGAGGAGCTGGGTGTGTGTGTGTGTGTGTGTGTGTGTGTGGTCTGACACATTTCCAAGTACATTTTTAAATTTGAGAGACTCGTCCAGCTCGACTGTCCATGTTAGCATAAACAAACAGATTCACTTACAGAAGCTACAGTGTGTACTGCATACGTCAAACAAACACACACGAACACACACACACTCTTAATCCTCCTTCAGACGTAACGCCTACTTTGACCTCCACCCCCTTTTCCCACTTCCTCACCCATCCACCTCTCTCTCTCTCACTCCCTCTCCTCGACCTCACCCTCGGAGCCTCACTCCGAACAGCAACAGCACACGCACACACACACACACACACACACACACACACACACACAGACAGACAGACAGACAGACAGACAGACACACACACAGACCAGGACAGCAACTTGTTAATCTCATTGTAGTTATATTTGTGAAGTGACGGCGGGCGTTGTGAAGCAGGCATGCAGCAGGTGTTAAAGAGTGAGAAAATAAAACTAATGTGTCTAATTTCAGCATGATATTTTTTGGCTGCTGGACTGTTTGGGGGGGCTGCTGGTGGTGGTGGGGGAAGGGGGGGTTAAAGCTGAACAGGCTTCCTCCTCACATCGTTGCCTGCACAGAGTGTTTATGGAGCCCGGTTTGCTGCTTGTGGTGACACAACGCAGGAACTTTCCATGTCGGCTTATTTTTGGAGACAGTAAGAAAGATATTTGAAGAGGGAGAACTTGCTAAAGTCTGTCGCTGCTGTAATGAGTTTCTTCCTCGTGCTTCAGTGCAGTTTTTTCCAGCGCGTCCAACTGGATGCCGTATAAGGAGAGGCGCGCTCGGTCTTGATGAGTAAGCAAACAGCAAAGTTGACTTTATTTAATCTTCCTAACCACCACTGACTTTATACTTTGACTACTTTATTTTTTTCTGTGTTGACAGATGTGAATGTTGTTTTGTTGCGATGACAAAGGCAAACTGCTCGAACTCGAGTGTACATTTTCCTTCGACATATTCACATTGCAATGTAAGGTGTTACATTTACATAACCCTTGCTTCGGTGTACTTTAAAATTCCATATGCTACATAATAAAAGTGAAAATTGCAATCAGTATTATTCCAATGTTAGAACAGTGCTGCAGCGTAGTTCACGTTATCTGTCATGTAACAGAAAGGTTGCAGGTTTGATACCCGCATCTGATGCCTGCGCCTGCCAAAGTGCCTTTGAACAAGATGCCCGACGTCTACCTGCTCCTTAACCACATATCGCTTTGGATTAGAGCGCTGGCTTAAAACCTAAGCTGTTATTACTATCGTCTAACTTCTACTACTAACGCGGCATAAACACATTGTTTGATAGATACTTCTGACATCTGCGGATTCTCCTAATGGGTTACTTGACTGAATCTAAAAATCTAGAGTCCACTGACGAGATGTGACTTGATTAACTTGATGTATTGCACTGCGCTGTTTTGCATTATTAACCGTATTCCACGGAGAACGTTGCAGGGCAACAGCTCTGAACTTGCACTCTGCAGCTTGTTAGCTTGCTAACAGGACAGACGGTGAAGGGGAAAGTACAGATATGTGTTCTCCCCAGGGGATGTGTTTCATTTTTGATAACAAGAGGGAGGGCTGCATGTCACGTCTGTTGTCGCCGCGATCCTGGTGGAACGCGGCAGGACAGCTGCTTCATTCACCCTGCTACAGACACAAAGGGTTCCCCAATCAATTCATCGGTAGCTTTCCTGCACAGAGCGTGTCGGAGCAGATAATTGGTTACGACTCGAACATAACGAGTGTTTGTTTTGGTTTTTTTTTTGGCGCCACTGAGTCGCAAAGCGTCTGAGAAGAGCAGGTTACAATTTCAGAATGCCGACCGTTTGTTTTGTACTACGTGTTTGCTGTCACATAACATCTAACTGATTGTTATTTCACTATGCTAAGTGCTTTTATATTGCTTTTCTGTCTTAATAAATAAAAACAAGCAGAACAGCCAGTACAGATAATTTACATGTGACTGGAGGAACCTTCAGTTCAGTTTATTGATGAAGCTTCTGAATTCTGGATAGAATAGAATAGATAGTTTTCTCTGGCCTACACGCACTAAAGCAGGTAGAAATGTATGCTTTTACTCTGAAGTTACCTGGATTCATTACAGTTTTGGTTTTCTTTTACATTTATGATCCTACAAGACCCCATTTGCACCTGGTAATAACATGCATGTCGTGCTTTTAATAGCACAGTGCTAATCCTGCTAGCATCAGCTGCGCATGCAGTAGTGCGATTTCTACGCCTGCATTTTACATTTCTGTTTTTTTAAATAATGTTTCCATTTCCATCTCTAGGAAGCATCCCGTCACCCCGACCTCTACCTCTGCAGACTCTCAGCGGCTGCACGTTTCTACACATATTTTCAATCATTTATATTTGAGACAATGATCCATTTTTCAGTTTTGCGTCTGCTGTCAAAGCCGCCGTTATTTCTTAGACTTTTTCTCAAGAGGAGGCTGATTCCTGCCTTTTCCTGCTAAAGTTGCTTTTTTGTTTGTTTCATCTACCAAGGAAACTTTTTTGGGTTAAAACTTTTTCTTCAGTTTTTTTCAGTCACGCTGTTTTCCTGTTAGTTCTTATTACACAGTTCATCTTTCTACCTCTGTCTCCATCTGCTATTCCGCACTGTGTCAAGTGATTTTGTTCCTGTTTTCTCTATGGGCCCACACTGAGAACACACAACAGTTGTCCTCTGCTTCTGTTCCCGTCTTCTATCTTTTTATTGCTAAACCCCTGTCGAGGGAGCTCAAAGGAAGATTGGCTGCCGACCTGAATCCCACTTGGCTGTCGTAGCTGTTTTCTGTTTTATACAACATGTGGTCTACCTTTCTGGTGACCGATGAGGAGGGTCGCACGGTGGGCCCGGCGGCGGCAGGAACGGTGGGAGGCGCCGCACCGGGAGGAGCAGCCCCGGGCGGTCTGGCCAACCTGATGACCGGACGCAGTACGTTTGGGGGGAACAAGCGCCGCAGGACGACGTCAGCAGGACACGGCATGAGTGAGGCCCAGGAAGGGAAGGTGACTAGTTTCGTGTCGTGTGGGTGTTGTGCTCCCCCTCAGGCTGCATGACCCTGCAGCTAATGGAACCAATCGATCACACGGCCGCCTTTTCAGCTGAAATCAGGCCGGTCCACAGGGCAGGAAACGCTCCACAAGAGCAGATAAAGGATGTTTCGAATGTTAGCAATTAAGTATTTGCAAGAGATCTAATGTTATGCAACCATAACAGTAGTCTGTAGGTGTTCAGTCGGGATGTAATTGCTCAAAAGCTATGATTTACGGCTCTTCAGTTTCACCACTTTCTGACATAAACGTACACAAAATGTTTAGCGGACCATCACGGCATAATTCATTCCCTTATCCATCAAACTCTAAACCTAATTCTTACCTAAACTAACAAGCCTCCGGCAGCCGTGGTAGCTCACATCCAGGCTGAGTCCTTACCGTAGCAGACCAGGTTTAAACCAGGTCCAGGACCTTTGCTGCATGCCATCCCATGCCTTTCCTGCCTGTCTCTACTGTATCTGTCAAATTAAACAGAAACGCCACCCACACATCTCAACTGCTCCTCGGAGGGTTGATATTTCTTCTGTCGAAGACATTAAAAGCAGCATGCAGAGATCGTTCTGTCCCTTTAGTGCCGGTATACACTATATCTGCTCTCAGCTTCATTGCCTGGCTCTCTTGTTCTCTTTGAGACAGTCACAGCACATTATGGCCAAGTTTGTCCATCTCTCACAGACATGATGTCACGAGCAGGATCATTTTTAAGTGCCTGAGAAAAAGAGGTTGCGAGGGCGCTAAATGCTGTACGAGGAAATTGGGAGTGACTTTGTGAGATCACCTTAACTTGGACAGAGGCATTTCTCTGTAAAGTAAATTCATATAACGTGTATGAAATCCACATTCTCTCATGCCTTAATAATAAAACGCTAGACCCGGTGCTTATTACTATGTGCATGAAAACATGTTCTTGCCAGCTCAATCAATTTCTTGGCGATTTGTTTTTATACTTTCAGACTTCCCAAGCCAATGATGTTGACATTAGCACACAAAGTAAAATGTAAAAAACATTTACAGAAAATGTGCATCATCATCATCATAACGACATAATGATATTGAAATTGTTTTGTGTTCCGTCACCAGATCAAGTTGGCATTCTTTGTGGCCATCGTGGGCGTAGTCCTGACAGTCCTTGGGGTGGGGACAGAGTTCTGGGTGGAGCTGGCACCTCCCAAGAGTTTCTATAACAACCAGGTGAAACATTGGGATGAGCAATAAACGCAAACTTAATTCACGTGGTGCTGTTTTCCCTGATGCACAGACACATTCAGGGTGTCTCAGATATTGTCAACCTGTCCAGGGATGTGTTCTTCAAAGACATGGCGACAAAAACCTCAGCTATGCAGCAGTTTCCTGTTAGCAATAAATCATAGTTTGGTGACTAAGCCCTACGATGGATGGAAAAAGAATATTGCTGCTGATCTTGTCTCACAAAAAACCTCTTTGATTGTCGTTTTGCAGACATGTCTGACAGCTCACTACGGCCTGTGGAAGGGCTGCACCAAGACCCTGGTGGTGGCTGATATCGACCCCGAGAGAGAGAGCTGTGGACCTGCTGAGCTGCCCGGAGGTGACTCCAAGACTCACTGACTGGTTGGGTGGATGGCTGTCTAACTTTTCTGTCTGTGTGAGGGAGGGAGATTTAGGCTGGTGATTGACAGACCAGCTGGCCGACTGGACGTTTGTCAAACTGTCGAGCTTGTTTGAAGAGTGAGTTAGCACGAATGAGTGATCTACCTGACTTTCTGGTCACGTTTGATGGCTGGCTGGCTGGTTGGCTGGCTGACTAACTGCCTGAGTCACTGTTATATAGTCTGATTGAGTCCACAAGTTGCTTTTGGGTCAAGTGAAGGGATACAATATTTGGATTTTGGAGGCCCTCACCTCCGATTTTCAATATTCAATATTCAAATAGGCGAAAAAGGAAAATAGCACGTTGCGAGCCAAATAAATATAATTTGATGATGTGAATTTGACGTGAAATTAATGGGTGCGATGTGAAACTAAGATTATTAGTATAGGGGAAATAAAGGGAAAGTAAGTAGAACATTTTCATTAGCCTAGTGCTCCAGTTGTGCACCATCATTTTCCAGCTGCAAGAACAGCTAATGGAAATTATGCAGGACTGTGGGTCGGAAAATGGCATTAGGACATCTAACAGTGGGTTTTTTCTGTTGTTACACCAAAAAGATTATTAAAGCTATTTTCAGTATCGCTGCCCTTTTCCATGACTCACCTGCACGAGCTCCCCTGTTAAACAATGACTCACATAAAAAGCAAAATAGAGACAGACGGCGAAAAGTCCACCAGGAGCTGCGTGTTTTCAGAGAGGATACCTGTTTGATTTGCACAGAGACACCGGCTTAGTGGTTAATTTAACATTCAGTTTGCTGGCCACGCTGCAGTTAACGCGGTCACCAAATTCAATTTGCTAACAAGGCACCCTTTTTAATCCTGTTCGGTGAAGCTTTGAGCTGCATCTCGTCACGGGGAATAAACAGCAATAATAATAGTATTAACTTTTGTCACCATCATGTATAATGGATGTTGGATAAGTCTCCCGTTGGCCAACTCTCTAATTGCACTAAAACAATAAAGGTCTCTTAGCACCAGTGAGCTTAGGGCTTATTCTTTTCAGCCATCACAGAATGATCGGGGGTTTCATCAAACCTTTCTCTAGGTGGAGTTTTCAAACACGCAGCAGTAATTTGGTCATTTCAGACTACACGCCAGCGGATTTTAGGAATAAAACAAAAGTGAACAGCCCACTGGGTGTTTTTGCTAACTGACAGTTTTATTCATAAAAGCACATTCAAAAGCAACACAAGGGGGTAAAAGCGATGCGCGCCGGGGACATGAAGGGTACGCTGAAGCAGAAGTTCGGCAAAAGCGCCAGCATTGGTGCACATGTGGGACATGTTCAGTTTGGCATCATCGCCTGAGCTGAAAATATCGATATTTTTAAACACTGTAGTCTTTTTAGTCTGGCTTTTGTGTTTTATTATGCATGTTTTTATCATTTTTATCATTTATTTTATTCTGTTTTTGTTTTATAAGCATTTTGTTGCTTTACTATCATATATTTACTTTGTAGTCTCTAAATCCAGTTAACATCCTACACTCGGTCAGTCGCTTGTAAAGCACTTTGAATTGCATTTGATTTGTTTGCAAGGTGCTATACAAATACATTTTGATTGATTGATACATG
>JAVQJV010039207.1:0-15389 GCA_036024995.1 Gadopsis bispinosus
AATTAATTTCTGTATATATTTATTTTAATTTTACAAATGGAACTTAATCTCTCTCCATGTTGCAGTAAGTTTAAAGGCTTGTTGTTAGTGGGGATGACTTTATTCCATTGGTGAGGAGAGTTCATCAGGGCCAGCTCAACCTGTGAGGGGTTTATAAGAGTGTGAAACACTAAGAGTGAGGGGGGAAGAAGTAAAAAAACAAAAATAACCTATGTGTTTAATAAGAGGTTCGATCACGTACGTGTGTAATGAGTCCAAATATTATCACATGGTGTCGACAGTTAACTTCCTGTTGTGTTAGGAAGCCAAGTGTCAGTTTAATGAATATACATCTTGAAATTTGGAGGAGACTTGAGAAAGTGAGCGTGACAACTTCGAGAGGCAGCGAAGGCGAAAGTGAGGTGTGTATGTGTGTGTGTGTGTGTGCGCTAATGTTTCACCTTGTCACCTGATACTTCACATGGCTCTACATGCTGAGGTGGGACGGCTGGAGGGCAGCTGTCTCTCTGTAGGGTCAATAATGGATGAATGAGGTCATCTTTCTGGACTTGAGATGCTCTGGCATTGCTAGGCAACTAATCTGGATGTGTGTGTGTGTGTTCCTGAATGAGTGCACTGTATATATATATAACTTCTCTGTCTTGTTGTTTGTTGATTCATCAGTGGAGGTGGAGAAGGAGGTTGCCCATCAACAGCAGCAAGATGCTCTTTCACCAGCAAACACGTCATTATATAAAACACAGTGGTGGAGGAAGTATTATATAAAGATTATTCACTTCAGTAAAACTACAAATACCACACTGTAAAAATACTCCGTTACAAGTAAACGACAGGCACTGAAAATGTTACTGAAGTAAAAGTATGTGAGTTTAATTTGGAAAATATATTTAATGCAGAAAAATGGCCATTGTGAGTTATATTATTATAAATTATATCATTAGATTATTGTTCCTCATGCATTCATGTCAAAGCAGCATTTTATTGTCGTAGTTGGTTGAGATGGAGCCCGTTTTAAACTGCAACTAGTGATTGTTATTCAGATTATGGATCCATCTGCATTTGTAGAAATTCTGAATCTAGTGAGAAATGCTATCACAGTTACCCAGAATGCTGATACTGCCATCACAGTATCAGCGGTACTTTTATAAAGTGCCGGGCAGTTTAATCAGTAATAAAGCATAATAAGCTCTCGCCCATTGTTAGCTGGGATTGGCTCCAGCCCCCCCGCGACCCTTCAGGATACACAGTATGGAAAATGAATGAATGAAGCTCTACATATGTTTTGCATGCTAAAATCTTAATTTGCAACTAAAGCTGTCAGAAAGCTGTCACACATTTCAATTTGAAATGTGAAGTTGAAGAATGAAGTGGCACAAAAGAAACTAAACTAAAATTTGTACTTCAGTATGGTATCCATCACTGAAAATATTCCATGCAATTCCACAGGTTTCCCCACATCAAAAGTCTTGAAGCTTTATGCATATGTATAAATAAGACATGTTTGCAAAATGAGTGACAGCTGGTTATTTTAAAACAAAACTCCTCATCGTGCCCCCCCCTTCTCTCTCTCAGGCACATGCATGGTGATTGGCTGTATGATCTATCCTGACGGCTGGGACTCGGATGAGGTGAAGCGCATGTGTGGCCAGCGGACCGACAAATACTCCCTGGGCAACTGCACGGTGCGCTGGGCCTACATCCTGGCCATCATCAGCATCATGGACTCGCTCATCCTCTCCTTGGTGGCCTTCAGCCTGGGCAGCCGGCAGGACAAGCTGCTGCCCGAGGACTTCCAGGTGTAGGGGAAAGGTACCAGAGTGAAGGGAGGGTGGAAGGAACAGTGGGGGTGGGAGAGGAAGATGCAGGCTGGATGAGGATATTTAGCTGGAGAGAAGAAGATGACAAAGGAGGAAGAGAAGAAGACATAGGGATTTCAATATAGAGGTAGAGATGCAAGAGGAAGGAAAAGGGTGGAGTCCAGAGAGTTAGCAGGAGGAACGTTAAAGGTTTCAGAGGGTTAACTGCTTTTCCTGGAAAGAAAAAGTAAAGAGATGATGCAGAGGCTGGGCAGCCTTGAAACCTCAAAGACCTCTGTCCAAGCATTGAATCACTGAGATCTGAATAATCTGAGAACAGATCACACCCACCACATCTGTGCTCGTCTTTCAGTCTTTAGTTGTGTGTAGGCCGAAGTTATTTCTCTCTTTCTGTTTGCCCTTAGAAATGTTAACACTTGCATCAACGTATTGTTGCGCTCATGGTTTTTCAGACACATTAGCGGCATGGCTCTGCATGGCAAAGTTGTTCGGTGCAGACTGAAATATCTGGACACACTGCCACGAAACTGAAGAACATAGTGCTGAATTCACTTACGTTAAGACGAGGAATTGCAATCAGAAATCTTAATTTCTCAGTGAGCAAAGCTGCATTTACTAATTAGAATGCAAAACACTATTTTCTATAAATCTTCATGATGTTTGTGATTATAGCTATGTGACATAATAGAAGTATACTATAAATACTAAAATGTACTTAAATTTTTTTTTAAAAAGGCTCTATTTTAGCTGTTGGTAGGTCTGTTTGAACTGACAATGACATCGCCTTCTCTTTTCCATGTTTTTTCTCTCAACTGACAGCTAACGCCTAGGCCGCCAGTGGACAACGGAGGGAAGAGACGGACGGGACTGCACGAGGAGAACTACAGACTGGAGGGATTCAGATGTATTCCAGCACTTCAGGACAGTTAATTACTATCTAAAAATAACTTATTACAAGACGTCCACCCTGTCCTTGAAGTCATAACAGACTTTGAAAACATGGTTAGAGACACTGTCCCACCTCCAGCTTTGACCTTACAGTCTTAGATGAGTTCTGCTGTATTTTGGACTAAAACAAGTGAATGAACAGTCTGTTGACTTTGCTTTCATGTCCTAAACGCTAAGCAGACTGTCCTAAGTGACTTAAATAAACAGTCAGACAGTATTCACCAACAGGTTACATTTGATCATTAACTCTGAAAACAGGTGTTCATCATTTTACATGTAAATGATTTTGGTTAAACATCCTAATAAACAGTCCTAAAAATAAACAATCATCTTGGATCCATTAGTACTCTGTGAAAATAAGATCTTCTCATTAAAACGTGATTCAGCTCTGCTGTGCCTCCTGATGTCCCAAAAAATTCATTAGCTTCATTGATGTGTAATACAGAATCTTTGGGGAGTTATATCCCTGCATTTTGATGTGTGACGGAGAATAGATACAATGAATCAGAGGCAAATGCAAAATAGTTAGATTTTGAAAAATGTTTATTCTTATTCTAACAATCAAATTAAGAGGAGAGACATGGACAGAGGGAGAGGAGTCCTTGTAGAAAAACAAGCAAAAATGGTTTGGAGGGGATTCAAAGCATCATCAGCATCTGTTTTTAGTACAATCTATTATTTTCAAATCCAACACCTCCATGTGCAGTGGAAACACTTGAGACGAAGCTTTAATTTTCCTACAACTGGAAATCACTGGAACATTCCTCGAGGCATTTCCAAAGAGTGTAATAAAAAAACAAAAACCTTCAGCTTGTGCCTTCAATCTACACGCCGACAGTCTCTTCTAGAAACCGTGCAAAGCTTTTTGCTGCAGAGGGAGAGACTAAAGGCCGACTCTTTGGTACACTGTACTGTACACTGGATGTTTGATTTGACTGTTAATGTAGGAAATGATATGTGAAGCCTTTTTATTAACAGGCAAAAAGTGATCTGGGTATGAAACAGCATAAACGTGTCTTCTGCCGCCTCGTGCATGAAGTAGAGAAGGAATCAATGTTTTTCACATTATATTGTGCCTAGTGCTTGTTTGTTTTTCTTTTTAAAGACCACATACGACAATGCCGAAACTAACAATAACACTTGAAAAATTGAGATTACAGTTTCCTGAAAAATAGTTTGATTTCTGATGAGTCTCTCTCCAGACCTGGTGCACAATTTTGAAATATATGAAATTTACTTTCTCACCATGTAGTTCTGCCTTTATACAAATGTAAAAAAGTGTTTAGGATAAAGCTAATTTAACAGTGCTAAGAACGTTACTAGACTCTCTCATCATGCCTGTTAGCGTTACACAGTTAATTGTGAGCATGTTAATTCTGCACACGTTTGACAGCCAGAGGCATAAAAGCTGGCACAGCTAACATGATGACCGGCAAGCAGAGACAGATTTGGCTTATTAATGTCCTAAATGATAACAGTATGTGGTTTTGATGGCGATCTTTATGTTTCTGTTAACACCTTCTTCTGCATTTGTAGACAAAGTGCGACAGCCTTTTAAATCCGACAGAGTCCATTATCTATAGCTAAAAATACAGTGAATATGCTGGAGAGAAAAAGCTAGTCAGAAAAGAAAGAAGAGGGCGAGGTTGAGGAGTCCTATACAGCTAATAAAAAAAATAAAAAAAAACAGCCATAAATATGGGGAGAAGATCTCGAGTTCCTTCCATCACCAGTGTAATCCGAAACGGGACAAAGACTCAGCAGCAGTCTCTCTTTTTATTGAATGCATGAAAGCGTGTGTAGTAGGTAGCCTCTGAAAGCCGTGACAGGACGCAGGCACGATGCAGTCACAGGGTCTTGCAGACAAGAATGTGTTTGTTTATGGTATGTTTTCAATCCCAGGATCTTCAAACCTTATTTATCCTTTCACAATATGAGGATGGAGGTGTGCGCGGGTGGACCTCTAGGATGTGAGCCACGGATGGGAGAGGCACTGAGCTGCTGTGGCCCTCCGCTCAGGCACCAGGTCCAGCATGGGCAGTAGGAAGCTGCTGAAGGTGTGCGCCTCCTCTTTGGACCACTCATACTTTTCTACCAGCACGTCAAATAAACCCCATGGCTTCAGCTTGGTGATGTGACGCAGGTCGCCTGGGAGAAAATACACATTACATATTATATATACACAGTATAAAAAGATAAATCTTGGTTTTATATAAATAATGTAAGAGTGCTTTTGGTTGGAATAAATCCACTGCACCACTTCTGTGAACTGGAAATAGCTGCACGAAATTTAATTTGCAAGTTCTGTCCTCAAACTGAGCAGGTGGCTGTTCCCTTGAGCAATCCGGTGCACAGTCTGAAATAGTAACCTCTGCACTGTACCTGAGCACATTTTAAGGATGGACTGGATTTAGCTACAGTGGACAGCTGGTGGAGGGGCTGGGGTGCGCTTACCTTTCTTGGTGAAAAACTCCTTGGAGTATTTGCCTGCCAAGATCAGCTTCCGAGGAACTTTGCCGAGCAGCTCGATGATCAGTGCTAAGTGATCTACAGGGAGGCAGAGAAACACAAGCACAGCTGATGAAGCGCCAAAGTAAACAGAACCGTTTCAGTGAATAGCTGAAGTACTGGACTCTACAGCATTTACACTACATTATTTCAGCATGTCTTGTCTATTAGTTAAAACCTGATGTCTGACGCTTTGGGGACAAATGTCTCCGGGTAAACAGACTCTCACCTTCGTCTCTGGAGTAGTCTTCTCCAGAGTGGGGTTCAAACAGATAATCTCCAGTTGCAAGCTCAAATGCCTGGGGGGGGGACAAAAAAACAACCCACAAGACCTCAATAACAGATGGGTTTAACCAAATACAAGTCCATTAGTATGATCAATGAGGTCAAGACCTGAAACCCTGTATTTAGTTTTTTGCTTTCCTTTATGTTAAAGCATATGAGTGTTTGTTTCTTTTTAGAGTCAGCAACCTTCACTAATAGCTTATCTTACATTATGTGTGTGTGTGCATGCAGTCGTGTGTCAGTTAAGGGACGGATTACAGCTCCTGATGTGTGTACCCTGTGGAGGTTTGATGACAAGCTGTGATGCTCATGTCCTAAAGCCACATGCACATTGACATGATACACATTTCTGCCAACTGGTTGGGATCATGCCCTGTACAAACCAGCAATTTGTCAAAACAAGAGGAGAAGAAGTAGTCTGGAAGCAGAACACAGATTCCAAAACATTAAACAAAGGCTTTGCAAATGTTTCATGGGGCAGGAAATTAATTCAACATGTTTGTAAGGTCTAAAGGATACACACAATGTGTTTTGATGGTATATGAAAGTGATAAAAACTGTGCTTGATTACTGTAACTTCACAGTTCGTCTTTGCAGTCCGTGTTAATGACATCACTTCCTTATACTGTAGTTGTGCAGGTGCTCCGAGTGTTTGGGACCGTGTGTGTCTGCTTTACCATGCAGGCTGTGCTCCAGATGTCTGCCGGGGTGCTGTAGCCGGCTCCTGTCAGCACCTCGAGAGAACGATACTGCCGCGTCTGAATGTCATCTGTGAAATGTTTGTGCTGCAAGAAGAAAAAAAGAGAAATCCTGAGTGCTGAGGCACAAAGTAACAGCTGAGCTGGGGTTTACCAAGTGCTGCTTTTTGAATTAGGACAGATTTAAAGCATAGTAGACAAACCTTTATAAAATAAATAAAAAAAGGTCCCAATAAGAGTCCTTCATTGAAAAAAAATAAAATAAAAGGGCTTGTGTATGTTTTTGTACTCACCACCCAGCAGGCGTTGCCCAGGTCAGCAATCTTAACCTGCAGCTTGTCAGCATTAACAGGCTCCAGGGGGTTTACCAACATACTGCCTGATGCTCCTGTTAAAGAGAGAAGAGGAGAGAGGAAAGGAGAGGAGACGGGGACAGAGAAGAGGAGAGGAAGACAGGGACAGAGGAGAATGAGGTAGAAAAGCAGGGGGGGAAATGACAGAAACATTTAGACACATGGGAGACAACCAAGAAAATCTAAGCTGGAAGAATGCTCATAACTGCACTGGGTCATCCTGACAGGATAACATTAAGCATTTACAGCCCAACTTCTTGGTTGGATAAATTCAAGAGTGGAGGCTGCCACTGCAGCAGGTGTAAAAGTTGACCGTTTGCAGTGGAAGGATTATTATATGTTACATTACTGGGTCTCCTCTGGGTTAACAGCAGTTGTTAGTGATGTTCCGGCATAATCCATATGCATTAGCCTTACTGGCACCTTTTTCTGATGCGATGTGCTCACCTCCAGCTCTTACTGATAACTGTACACAAATATTTTCATTGGATGTGATTTAGTATCCAGAAAAGCAGAGTACACTCAATATAAGCTTCACATAGTCTTAGTAAAGTGCTAGAACCAGAAGATACACAATATATACTACCAACTATAATCATACAGAAGGTTTAAAAAAATAAAAATAAAAATAACCAACCATTCTGGCCATCTTCTTCTTCATCCCCTCCTTTGGTCTCCCCTTGAGTGTCACTCTCCTCCCGCTTCTCCTCCTTGTCTCCCTCCTTCAGCTCTACAGTGACAGAGTCTGGGCTGAGAGAGGCTGGGATCTGCTGCAGGTCAGCGTCAGGGTCTTGCAGAGAGCCGTTAGAGGTCTGATGCTCTTCCTTGTTACTTAATGTGTCCTGAGTTTCTATGCTGCTTTCTGGTTGTTTCGCGTCCTGTTGGCCCTCCTGCTCCTCTGTCGACTGCTTGGTCCCCTGTACCTCTGAAGTGGTTTCGCTCTCCGGCATGGAGGCGTGGCCGTTGCAGTTCACCTCCATCCCGTTCTCCTCCTCGGCTGCATCCTCTCTCCGTTCGTTTGTCTCTGGCTTCTGCTGGGGCTGCACGTCAGCAGTCGAGTCTGTGGGAAAGCAGAGTGTGGATTGTTCAACTCCATTTAATGCATCTCCTAATGAATGATACTCTTGGTTAACTAATTATCCCATTCTCCATCTCAGTCTAGGATCACTCACCTGTGATAGTCTGGCTAGCAATGTCTTGCAGCGTGGCAGACATAGAGATGGTGGCTGAAGTCGTATCTTCAGTGGTCTCTGTTGTCGTCTCCTCATTATCCTCTTCTTCTCCTTCAGGCGGGGCTCCTCCCTCCATCTCCTGGATCCTCTTCTCTAGCAGCTCTGCCTGCTTCCTTTGCTTCTTCTTCATCTTCTTCTTTTTGTTCTTTGACATTTTGGCCATCTTGGGAGAGAAGAACAAGAGAGTGAGAAAAAAATAATCAAAGTTTGTATTCTGACTTAACTCCAAATGTATCATTAAAAAAAAAAAACATAACTTACTGGTTTGGGTGCTGGGGCTGTGCTCACTGTAGGGAGCAAGAAACACCAGAGGATTACAATAGTGGACAACATACGTGGCATATCCTTTGCCTCTCTATAATTAGTAGTCTGTTCGGGTGGCTGAGCTGATTCACACCAAGTTGTACTAATGGACTGTCCCTGCGGCGGCACAAGGCTCAGCAGGAGTCACACACTCCTCTGAGCAAGCTGGTAATTTCCATAACCAATCCAGTGGTGACTCATACCGACACACAGCTAAGCGCTCCTCTTTTGTTAGAAACCCCCACATGCTTTTAAATCAGAACCCTCAAGTTTATGAACAATCACACCACACACACAGCTGGAAAAAAATCAGTGTATTCCCCCCCATTTACGGCCGTTTTGTGCCTCTTCACAATACATTCTTGAAGTCCAATTAAAACATGAATTCCCTGTTTAATAGTATCAGTTAGTTGTATTAACGGCAGTCACTGAGGATAGTGGCTCACGTTTGTGTTGCAAACCACCACATAAGCAACATGTCAGTCAAACACTGAAAGGCACTGGAACTGCAACCTGTTGTCAGCAACATGCCCATCAAACCTCAAAAGTTGCTTAGTGGTGTGCTGAGGAAAAAAGAGGTTGTGACCTGCAGAACCCGAGGGAGGTGCAGCGCCAGTCTTCTGCCACTGCGTAGCTTCGGCAGCCATTTTCTTGATGTAGGGCTCGTTGACGGTCAGCAGAATGTTCTCTGGTTTGATGTCCGTGTGGATGATCTTACACTTAGTGTGGAGGTAGTCTAAACCCTGCAGAACCTGCAACGCAGAAAGGTCAGAGTGTCAAAAAGGCGAGTTCTGAGTTAAAGGTGAATGTTGCCCAATGAGAACAGTAAAATATATCATTCTCGACCAATCAGGGGTTCTGTGATCTTACACCTGAGTGAGAAATACTTCTGATGTGTCTCCTGCTTTGTAAAAAACAGGGAACTCTGTCTCACAAAGACACACCAGCAATCATTTCCCGTTAAGAATAATTTTTTTAATTTAAAGACAAATTGTTTCTGTGTAGCTGTACAGTACCTGTCGTATGATGCTTTTAACACTGGGTAAGGGCAGGCCTTGATAATTCGACTTAATGATCCACTTCAGCAGGTGATATCCCAGCACCTCAAATACCATGCACACATCTGAAGAAATACAAGGTCAAGGACTAACAGAACTTCTCAACTGAATTTAAAAGTGAATTTTCTCAATCTACAGTGGATTGAAGCCAATAAAATGTATAACACCCATGAAAATATACACATATCTACATTTTTTGTTCTGTGTGAGAGCTGATTTGAAAAGTACACAAGCTTACATTACAGTACATTTCCCTGCAGCCGACACTGACACTGACTGAAACTATTTGATGAACAAGATGAAATAACAGCAATGAGTCTTTTTGTCTTTGCCAATACCCTTTTTCCAGGCACAAACCTGGGACTTCAATGACTGAACAGTCTTTCAGTGTATACCACAAAAGTTAAATTCAATTTCCAGTAGATGTCTCACAGCTGTAGAGTGGGCGGCGAGGGAGAGACGGGGATGGCGCGGGTGTCACCCTGGCACTTAGCCAAACGTCAGATGAACATCCGTGAACCACGAATATCAGTGCCGTGAGAGAATCTGGGGGTGTAATAAAATTGCTGGAGACTGGAGCCAAATGACTGGCAATCAAACTGCATCTTTGTCACCGCTGTTCATATTCAAACTAATTCTGGTAGAGCTCTGCCTGAGATATGCTAATCTTTAAAAGTAATGCAGACAGATGTAGCTTTCAAGTACAATATCAAGGATGAGCTAAATTAATGTCTGCCCTGAGGTGATGGGAGTCTTACCCTTGGATGTTCACCACTGGTATAGCTATTTGGCCTGAAATGACTAATCAGTTTTCCAAGCATCACACTGAGACAGCAACAAGAGAAAATGGAAGGACGCCAAGTTTCTGTTGTTGCACTGTTTTCTTTCCTTCACAGAATGACAACACCGGAAAACCTTCCACGGTGTTAATCAGCTGGCACAGTCAGAAGACACTCAATTTTGTACAATTTTAAGATAGACTGTAAAGTATAGTTCTTTGTTAATTTTATAAACAAAATATTGCCTTGCAAAAACTGCAACTGCTGTGTCCATCATTCACACCCAGCCAGTCTGATAAAAGGATACGAGTTCCATTCATGCCAGAAATTTTGAAGTCGTCTAGAAGCTGCACCACTTTCTCTCTGTTGGGGTCGCTGGGATCTGTGTTTCTCACCTAGATAACACACACACACGAAGCATTGTGAAAGTTGTGGGAACTGGAATAACTGGAGTATGAGCCAGTGTGAAAATATTTATGACTGTGTGCCTTACAGATTTGAGCAGCTTGATCTCATCCAGAGCAGTCTCTGTGTAATGTTCAGCACTTTTTACAACCTTCATGGCCACAAAGCGCTTCTCCCTGGAAAAAAAACACACAAAAATCAACAATTTAACACGTCTTTAAATGTGTATCATTATCAGTTACAGTAACGCCAAATCTCTCTGCAAATATCCATAAAACTTCTACTAAAGTCTAAAAACATTGTTTTACTAGAACCTATAACCAGTATGTGCTGCTCAGGTTTATAGAATTTTTAAGCGTATAAGTTATTAAATATATAGGGAGCAACATGGCTGGGAATTCTTGGCCCTCACTGTGGACCATAATATCACTTGCATGCACACAGCACTCCTCAGCTACTGTTAGAGCTCCAGACACTATTTTAGACACTTCTTTTTTGGAAGTATTACAGTATAAAGAAAGCACACTTCACTGCGGTGTAGCAGCAGCTGTGGGTCGGTGAAATCCATTCCTGCATCACCGTCTAACTGTCACATGGTTTGGTTTAGGAGCCGACTTACTGGATGTCCCAGGCCAGCCACACAGTGGAGAAGTGCCCCCAGCCCAGCTTACGGATCACATGGTATCTCCCGTTGAACAGATCTCCAATCTTCACTTGGTGATATCCACCTGACCAAAGAAAGACGCAGATACATATGTATGTGTATGACAGTGTGTGTATTCGAATGAGTGCAAGTGGACTGGAAACCATTATTACACACATAAATATACACACAGATGTCTTGCAGAACATTTAGGCCTATTCCAAATTAGACATTAAATTATGTTTAATCCTATTTCATGTGTATCATCACTAAAATATTTGACAATACTGCAAAGTAATTTTTATTTATGTCAGTGTATTAGTACACTGTATGTATTTTTGGCTTGGATATATACAGAGAGGTCTGATAGCTGAAGACAGAGAGAGTTAGAGATGTCCTACCCCTGCAGTAGTCGTTGGGATCCTCCTGTTCATCGTCATCAGAGCCCAGAATCTCTTCATCCTGCTCTGGGAGGGGAGAATCTGCCTGGCCCGGCTGAGAGCCGCCGCCACGACCATGAGGTTCTGGTCTGAGTGGGGAACAGAAATAGAGAGAGAGAGAGAGAGGAATGGTAAGGGAGAGAGAAAATTGAAAAGACAGACAAAAACATACAAGATAGGGAGGAAGGAAGCACAAAGGGAGAGTGACAGAGGAGAAAGGGGTGACCGACGTTGTCAGGCTGGCTCACAGAGAGAAAACGAAACAGTGAGACACCGAGACAAAACAGTTAACATTGAAGAATGAGGATCCTATAATACGTCTTGTTCAGAGGCAAGGCGTCTTATCAAAAAGCTGAGAGTATGGTTTCATCCAGAGAAGGGTAGATTCTTTCTTCATCAAGAGTACAAGTAAGCAAAGATCAGGAGCCCGTTTAATCTATCTGTAATGACAGAACAGTCACGTAAGCACAAAGTGACAGAGAAGAAGGCTATGGGGAGTGTCTATGCTCTGGCATTTATCCCAGCGATCACGGCAATTACGCCAGTAATGCTGAAGACCAATCCGTATCTGTCACGGATACAAAACTATTTACATGCCAAAACTAAAAGCTAATATTCAGTAATGACAGCAATTATGACTAGGCAGAAAACATATCAAAGGGAAAGTGACATTTGTTTTTCCAACGTTGTGTCTCCATGTTAAGCAACTTCACGAGAATAACTGCAGAAAACATTTAAACAAAATGAATTAAAGTACCAGAAAATGTCAGTCTCAAAGAAAAGGACTTCTATATAATTTGTAGTAGCGAGTACAACTCAAACAACATGAGCGACATTTGAGTCAAAGTGATGTCAGAGTGTTTATTTGGAGGTTTTCTAAATATTGAAACCATTTGCTGATTGAATCAGCCCTAAAAAGCCTGACAGGAGCGTGCCTATTAGCCAGTGCCTCTTGAAAGTAATAGGTATTGGTAAGATAATGGATATGGAATACATACAGTATATGTAGCTACATTTTCTCTTTGCCTGGCTAATCAAGGTATTTGTGGAAATCATGGACACGATGCACTGCATATGTACGCAAATGCCAAAGCCTACAGAGACAACGGCTGCCTGTGAAGCGCACAGAAACATTTCAGTATAAAAGCAGATCCTGGTTGGGAGAGCTGCTGCAGAGAGAGACATTTTCAACTCATAAATCATTTTCTCACCTCTCCTAACTTAAGTCATTTTTGTCCTAGCAAAACAAATGCAGCTTACACTAAAAGAGCATAAAATGGACAGTCACAGAACACTTTTAAGAACTACCTCCTTGATTGTAACAAGAGCATTAACGCTTCATAATACTATACTACCATCTAGGAAATCTGAGGGGGTTTTTCTGCCAAAATTTGCTTTAAATTCTTTTTATTTTCCATAGAAGCACTACATCATATCTCTTCTACATATTAGCTTTGGCTCAGCCTGTAGGTCTTTTGCTTTGAAGTATTATTAAGCATGAATTAAGCATGAATTACTTATTAGTATAAACATTTGAGACACACATTGAGGCAGTTGTCAGTCAGCTACACAATAAGTACTAATGGCTGTGCAGGAAGTAGAGGAAGGGAAGAGATTTTTCTTCAAACACTATTAAACAGAGAGAGACTCCTTTGACCAAGCCCTAATATCATTAAACATTCATTTTACTGTTAAATAGCTGTCTGTGATTCTGTGATGCTTAAATGAGCCTGCACCATTATGCGAATCTGAACATGTTGGAATAAATGACAAAATCCAAGCCTCACACAGGATTCACAGGAGTCAAATAAAAACATGAGCACCCCTGCAGATGGTGAAGGCTCAGCATGTAACAGCAACCAGAGGAGAGCACCCAGCTGATCCAGGTGCACAAAGTATTGCTGGGAACACTACATATTCTACCTGAGGCCGTTATTAAAAATATACCACGAAGTACTTGCACGCACGAGTCAGATCATTGCCACACATCATCACCTCTTCCTTGTTTTGTGATCCATTGGGTAAATTACTTGTTTCTGGATGAACTAAATAGCTTTACACTTGGTGCTGTCCATGGTGCTGAAAGAAGACATGGTCACTGTCTCGCTCACCGAGTTCAAACTACAGAGTAATAGATCATATACATTACCAATTAATAACATGAATAATGTCAACACCCTTCAACCAATCACAGACGGCTCAAGAAATTCGACAGCATCCCCTGTAAGCCCATCGGTCCAATTTTAAGAATACCACAATAAACACATAGACATGCATCATTCCCAAAGGTATTGGCAAAATTAATTCCTTCCACACACTAAATGACCGTAACAATGCACATAGGTAACAACAAGGTAACATTTATTTGTTTTGTAAAAACGTAGGCTACAATATCTTGTATTGGTACCCATAACAAAAAAATATTATTTTTACAATACCTTGCTATGGTTGTAGACATTACTTTTGTCTCAACAAAATAAGCCAAGTATTTGCTGCATGCTTCGTAACCTAGTCTTAAACATCTGTATGAAAACTAAATAAAAACCAACATTGGGAAAGATCAAAGTATACAAAACTAGGAATCTGTGCCAACACAGCATTATTAGACCACTATCTTAATTTTTTATTAATCTAATCAGTTCAATGGTTTAAGTTTGAGCAGAAGGACTGCTTTGCATGCATCTTGGGGGGGGGCAATAAATGATGTTGAGACCAAGTCAGAGGTGCACAGATTAAGAAATTCCTATTTTGATACCAATATCATCACCAGATACAAAAGAAAATATATAAAAATGCAGCCAATTAAACATGTATGCACTGCAACTTCTGTTTGCATATCTGCCAAAATATACAGTGTATCAGATACATCTGCAAAATCCAAATTTCAGCCAAAAATACTGGCCTGCTGATATATCTGTCTGGCTCATGTGTCCAGGAGGTATCCAGAAAAGGCTGAGAGAAAAAGATTATTGATTATTATTTATTCTGTGATTATGCTTCTATACATTCACCTATCTGCTGTGAGATTTTTCTGTCAATAATAAAACTCACAATTTTTCATTTGCTCACAATGTTTTCAACCAAAAGAATGTTTGGGTCTCACTCCGTTTGACAGCAGTATTTCAGTGATTAGACACCAAAACTACTTCCATGTTTTTAGGTTTTAACGTTATATTCTGTATTCGTCTCATTAACTATAATGTTACAATTACTTAGAGACCAATGTGCTGCCTTCAGTCTTTCTCTGGACTTGACTGATTATGGCTTAAGCAATTTCAACACTTACTCGCAAGAACATCATCAGCCCACACATTGTGCAGCAAAGGCGAAACCACTCTACATTTGTTCATTTACTTGCACACACACACACAGAGACAGACAGACAGAGCATCAAAACTCTACTTTGGCCAATCTCCTCACATCCTAGTGCTTCAAAAGTGAAAGTCAATTCTCCGGTCCCTCTCTTGCTGGCTGTTTCTAAAATATTGAAACCATGCACAAGCTTTAGAGCAACAAAAACTGCAATGAACAATAAGAAAAAGGTGAACTTCAGCTATAGTGGTAATTTTGTTAGTAAGTTGTGAAAACATTTGCCAAAGACCTGTTCTTCTCATGGCAAAGTTGATGAAATTCATGTTGGCAAACAGAAACTGACTGAATTTCTTCGTTATCGTTAATGAAAATGGAGCAGACAAAAGTGGGTGAAATTGTCAAAAGTTTTTACAAAAAATGTTCATCCATGCATCCTTGAATGTTGCATCCTTGAGTGTTGCTTCACACCTGACCTTGCCTCTGTGGCACCTGCAGCATTGATGGAATACACTATACATTTATGTGGCCTGGCTAATGTGAGAGGATGGTTGATGGTAAAAAACTAGGTCTTGAATAAAACAAGACCAAAATGTCCAAAGTTTTTATTG
>JAVQJV010039222.1:0-29357 GCA_036024995.1 Gadopsis bispinosus
ACTGCTAACACTAGTACTTCTACCGCTATCACTACTGCTAACGCTAGTACTTCTACCGCTATCACTACTACTACTGCTAACACTAGTACTTGTACTCCTACCACTATCACTACCACTACTGCTAACACTAGTACTTCTACCGCTATCACTACTACTACTGCTAACACCTGTACTTCTACTGCTAACACCTGTACTTCTACTGCTAATACCTGTACTTCTACTAACACCTGTACTTCTACTGCTAACAGCTGTACTTCTACTGCTAACACTAGTAGAGGTGGGACAGCGTGCCGGACCATCAGACGTGGTGCCGTCGTCCTCGGACGCTGCATCATATGGCTGCAGGACAAAACCCGGGGGATTAATTAAAGTGATGCTCTCCAGAGTCGGTCCTGCTGATCAAATCAGCACAGAGACGCTTCTAAACCAGATTAATAGCTACAACATTAAGCCATTAAAATCTTATCGCAGAGTAATAATCTATCGAGGAATTCAATCATTCTCAGCTCGTCGGGAGCAGCTAAGTCCTGATTAGCATTAGAGGTCTCAGTCTGCCCACAACAAACCAGCTGGGATGTTGTCCATGTTAACCTCCATTCTCTGATGTTTCATAAATTCTGTCATTGTGATTAGAGATACTGTGATTAGAGATCAGTACAGCAAGGCAGTTTTTCTGAAGGTATATTTACTTCTGTTGAGAGCAGAATGTCTGATGGCTCTTCAGTTTAGTTTTAAGGTTTAAGGACGACGATGTGGGACCTGAACTCTTTATGTGACGTCTGCAGGAGCTGCAACACAGACTGCAGCAACAATCGATTCTTTGTTTTAGGGTTTGTAACTATGACTCTTGCAAGCAATTGCTTTTCTGACCGTTGCAGGAATTTCACATTTTTCTGCCCGAGAGATTGAACCTGCGCTGGTTTCAGGAGTTGTACCTTTGACCGTTGAATAAACCGACCCTTTGCTAGTTACAGCAGTGCTGTAACAAATTAAACCTTTGCTACAGGTATTGAACATTTGACCATTGCAGAGGTTGAAACTTTAACTGTGGTCGCGGCAGGAATTGTGTCTTTGGCCAACTTTCTGGTTCTTTTGTTTTCCTTCAGAAACACCTTTTAAACTATCTTTCCGCAATAAAAGCAGAGCTGAAGACTCGAGCACACGGTCCTGCTGCTTACCGTCAGTCCTGTTCCACGTCACTAGTTATGGAGGGGATGTGGTGGGTGGCTGCCAGAGCCACGAAACACACCTTACAGTCACTTTTGTGTGACTTTGATCTGAGATTACTTTCATAGTCCTGAAGAATGCACCACGAAAATATCTCACTGTACATCTCTGCAGTTCCCTTCCGCTCTCTTCTTAACCTACAGTTCAACTGTAGCGGGCTTTGTTCATTCTGAAAACCAACGTGAAACACAATTGAAAACTTGGCAACAGCGTGGCAGATACATAGTAACTCAATCTGGACTGGCTGCTTTAAACTCCATTTTAGGCAAGGTGGCTTTTGTAAACCGTCAGACAATGGGGAGCTCTGTTGAAGGCATAGAGGTTGATTTCCACCTTTTAAGTGAGGACACCAGATACCTGCCTTTTCACCGTGTTTAGTTTGAGGACAAACTTTCTTTCTCAAGGCCTTTTTGAACACGAGCAGAGGACGAAACGTGACACAGCGTCAGCGAGCGCACTCCAGTCATACCACAAGAAATATTTGACTTGCCCCTGGATTTCTCAGGCAGTATTCCTTCTGTCTGAAGTTTTTCAAAAGCGGATTAGGAGTTTGTGTATGTCGCCATAAAGATCACTGCAAACACGTCCAGCCCTGTAATGTGATCGGTGTAAAACCACGGCGAGCTGTCCGCAGCGCGGCTCAGATGTGGCTGAGATGCAACGCTGTAACCACAAGGCCATGGGATTAAAATGCCACTTGCACACTTCAAAAAGTGCCCGTCTCAAATCATTTTATGTTATTTTGTCTTTTGTTTTTGCCTTTGGGATAAAACCTTTTTCATGACATTGTACTAGATGTGGCTGTTTCCTCACAAAAAGAGGAACTGAGAGAACTGAACCCGTAACCCCAAATATGCCAAAGCAACATTCGCCCCTTGGAGCTAAACAAGACCTCAAACCTCAGGAAGATGTTGTGAAATGTAAGAAAGAGAAACTGTCTTTTCCCAGCCTTCATTTAAATATCAAGCGCTTTGGTAGAGAACTTTCTCGGTGCACAGAAAATAAAGTAAAGTATCGAGTTATGGTTTAAAGATGGACATTTTTCCAGTGTGACCTCTGTGCCTCCTGGTCTGTCCTCTCCCGGGAGGTAAACCTGAAAGACATAAGTGATGTGCCCATAAACGTCGGGGGATTTCAGCCGACAGCCGTCTTCAAAGACCTCTATCTCTAAATCCTTTACAATAACACACACAGTGCACTGCCCATCAGTCAAACGGGGATTTTCTACGACAAGACATTCGATAGTAGAGTCGAACGATAGCAGCTTACCGAAAGAAAGTGGATGTTTATTTTCACAGGTTGGCATGTGGTGCTGAAGGAGGCCCTCTGACATGTGAGAGCGGCAGCGGGCATCGAATACCAAGCAGCTGGAGGAGGTGTGAGCATCCCGGGAGCCACCTGGTGACCTTCAGGCTGCAACTGGTGACCGTCTGCAGAGCCAAAGTGTGCAAGACGCGTCTGGACCAGAAGGAAGTCCAGTCGCTTAGCTATCAGTTAGAGCGACGCGATGCTTGATGGCCAGCCTGCTCTGGCAGGAAACAATATTTTGGGAGGCAGGGGAAAGGCTGCAGGCTTTTTGTGCATTACACACTTTAATTTTCTGCTTTTTCTGACATCAAACTCTTCAACAAACTATAAGGCAAATCAGATCTGGTATCATTTGAACACTGATACACCTGAGTTTTGGTATCAACATGTTTTTCTACTAAACTGCTTTTTCAATTATTAAACTGAAGTACAGTCGCTCTGGCCTCGTGCAGTAAAGCACTTCAGTCCCTTCATGGGTAAATTGAAATTACCGTAATGTCACGTTAGCTCTGCGAGTCAGCAGAGTGTGGAGAGAAAGGAGGGCATGACCCCAGCTGATCCCTCCTGCTCTCTGAGGAGATGTTCTGAGCTTTCCCACCTGCCACTGCAAAAACTGTATTTACCTCCAGCTAATTGACTGTCTGTCCTCCGCCCACGCCGTTTTCACAAAGCTCATCCCTTAATTTACAGAGGTGTGGAGGTGCTTAGCTTACTATGGGGGCCTTTTTGGGTGGCGAGCGGAGGGCGCCGGGGATGGTTTCAAGTGTCAAACGAGCCCCAAAGTGAAGATATTTGATGAACACCGGCTGCAGCAGATTTCAGCAAGACGGACAGAAGATGTTGCACATATTCTGCACATGCACACACAGTCATAAGGCATCCAGAGGGCAGCGGTGCCTGTGACAGGTTAGCGGGACTAGCGACGCGTTGCTAATCAGCTTTATTTGTGCCACTAAAACCAATCTGTGGGGATCAGACGTGCCAGCTGTCTGCACTACAGGACGATTATTGCAGGGTTTCATATCACAGAGCTTCAGAGAGTGAGTTCTGATACACTGCTGAATCATTTCCAAACCAGCGCTGCAGGGATCTTCAGCAGCAAGCAGCGTCGTGGTTGCGTGACTCGGCCAGTTTGGTGGAATTAACCGCGAGCGCTTCTGTGAAAACCCCAGGTGAGCGAGACATCAGATCAGAGTCGGACTGTGATGGAGCGATGACAGTGGCTGCTGCCGCCTCCCCCGGCACCTGTAATCTGCTGGTGGATTAAACGATTCATTAGCTGATTAGCGTAAATCGGTTAACAGCGTAAATGAAAACAAAAGGAAGCCCTTCGGGGGAGGAAACTGAATGGCCTGGGGGGGAAAAGACAAACAACTTGTGCACAGACTTAACCTAGTTTCTGCTTCGTCAAGGCTAGACTTAGATTCGAGGCGCTGAAACCTTTGGCTGCAGAGAACAGGAACAGGAATACTGACGGGACGAGCCGACGGTTTGAAGCTTAAATGATGGAGTATTAAAGGATCATTCCAGTGTATTAAACTTGGGTGTTGTTGTAGTTTTAGTTATGGTAGCATTCACGTCTCCCTTTTGTGAAATATATGTGAATTAAGAAGCCATCGTTGTTACATTAAGAGGGAGCCATTTGGGGATTCTGAACTGGAACTGTGGGGTCCACTGGATTAGATTTGTCCTCATACAATTGGTATTTTTTGAGAACAATATGAATTTTAATTAAAATAAAGGTTTCTGATAGGTTCAGCCAGTATGTTAGGAATTATGGCCACGTTGGACAATTCTACAAGTCAGGATTTAAGTCCATTGCTGACATTCAGTGCCAACGCAGGAGGTATTGTTGGGCGTATAGCACATCCAAGATGTTTTCATTGGCAAACATTAACCCGTAACCATGTATTTCAATGACCATGCACAGTTAGCAAGAATTAAAAAAATGTTGGCATTGACATGATTGTTGGTGATTTGGGATTTCATTTATGCACTAAACTCTAATTCTAATACACTATAAACTGCTTCGTATGTTTCTGTCCCTTTTATTGTATTCTGTGAATGCTATTAATGTCTTCAATAGTTTTTATTGTGTTTGTTTTCAGGCTGCAGAAAGACTCTTCTGTTGTAAATAAAGATCTGACCTTAATTCATTAAGTGAGCGATGTGCTCAGGTCATCTGCAGACTGACATCATATTCATAAGGATTATCTATCTGCATTAAACGATGAAAGAGATCTGAATATACTGAGAGCAGAATTTGCTTTCTATTGAAACATTGAAAATCAACCATTTTGTGCAGTGATGGGTTGGGATGCATCTATGGTGATCTACAATGCTCATGACTGATTGATGGATCGTATGTAAGGAAACCAGCCCCCAGATGAAGGTAAGACAGCAGAAAACCTGGCAACAACAAAGTCTGACAGAAGCAGAACAGAATAGAACTTGTGGCCCCTTGAAGTCCAAGAAATAAATGCGGTTTCAAACTTGAGGAGTCATTTTAATTCCGCCTGCTTGTTTGCAGCCATCAGCCTCGCAACGACGTGGAAACCAAGTCAAGTTGTCTCGGATGTCTTTGATGCATCCAGAACCCTCATGTTCTCCGCGTGTTCAGACATCGCAACATTCAACGCCACAGCAAAGGTCTGCACACCGGCGACGTAAACACCCTCTCGCTGTCTCTCTGAACATTCGCTAATGACTCCCATGCTGTGCCGCGGTGGCGAAGGGGGTTCAGACACAGTTCAAGCCACATGTTTGAAACACGGACATCCCACCACATCTCCCCCTGCAGCATTAAAACTATCACTCGCGAGTCCTCTATGAGAGCTCAGAGATGGTGTGGTGGTGAAGTCCCTCTGATCTGGGACCACATGAGCCTTCTCGCCTCAGTCTGAAACTTTTAGCATGTGAGCCGTCTTCCTCTCTCCATAAAGACAAAATACATAAAGTCTTTCTGCCTTTCAGCCCTCCCGCTAAAGAAAACGTCCCGCACAAAAACCCTGCAACCAGCAGATGAACAGAGACACGCAGAACGTGGGAAACTCAGTGACATGGAACAATCAAATGTCCACTGAACTGATTTTCTGCTGGATCTACCGAACCCCAACGTCCAAGTCAGAAAAACACACTGCTCAGCAAATCCCAAAACTCTCTACCCTCTACCTGGTTATTCCAACGCTCCACTGAAGCTACATCAAGTCCACGGTTGAAGAACTATATCTCACACCACATGAAGAAAAAATAATTTAACATCTTCAGGCTCTTGACTGCTCTGGGGCTTTGACGAACTCCCCAAATCGTACATCGTACAAAACAATTCCTCTTTGCCATAATCCAACCTGCTGAGGAACACTCCTCCCCGTCATTCATTCAAGGCTGTGGTCAATTTCCTGCGAGGGCCGACCGCCACGCCGGAGCACAGTGAGTGAGAGGAGGACGAGGTGATGGATGAGATCAAGGAGATCCAATTTGTCTGTAACACTGCGTGGCTGTATGAGCGACACAGCTGGACTCTGTTAGCGTCCGCGGCCTCAAACGGAGCTGTGGTTCCCCCCCCCCTCGACACAAAAGACAGCACATAAAAGGATCATCTGCACCCTCACAGAGACGCCACCGTGGTTTTTTATGTTTCCTCACTCTCACTGCTCTGATCTGTTTGAAACGCTGCCGCTCTGAACGAGGAAGAACGCGTTAACAGTAAACCCCTTCACATACGAGCAGGACCCGAGTTGTTCTCTGTGAACGAAGCACGAGGACGGGATGGTGCTCGAGCTGACGGGCGAGGATGAATAACGGTACGCCGTGAAATCACTGGGATCTGAACCCAAATCATCCCACTGAAGCTCGATTTTTCGTCTCTATTCTTGATCTTTACCTTGCTTTCTTTAATGTCTTTTAAGAGTCTAAACCATCCTAAAGAGTTAGAGTCCTTCGTGGGCCTAAAACTGATGCCCGTGTCTGGAGGCCGTGATCCGACCTGATCCGACACTGGTAGCCTCTTTCTCTCCACTGGACATTGTGTATCTAGAAAATAACCAAACCTAAACCTGAGCCAAAACATGAGACGCTGCCGAACCTGTCGGGGTCAGATCGGGTACTAGACCTTCAGACTACATGCAAAGTGAATTTCGGAGGTGACGCAGTCGCATACAAAGTCAGTGGAAATGTTCTCTAGGCTGCTCAAACTAAGGCCAAGACAGACCTGCGAAGGCTGAAACCTCTCGCTAACCCCAAAGCTCCAACTCACAGACGTCCGGCGGCAAGAGGAAAGAGTTCCTGGTTAGATTTCAGCCACAGTTTAGGAAAGTTGGCGTACAGATAAAGAGAACTAATTTCCTCGTTTGATGAGGTAATCTCGAGCCTTCGTCAGCAGATGATGGAAACGCGCCTCAATTAGTGTCTTTTTGTTCACATTTACAAATTGTGGGTAAATGCATGTTTCAACACGACTTCTCACTTGTTCCTGTCAGTCAGTCACCAATAAAGTTCAGTCGGTGAAGATAACGAGCCGCACGGCTGAGTTGCGACACAACAGTGACGCACTGAGGAGGAACCGACGTTGGGCAACAGTGTTTACAGTGAACCTCAGCTTCACCACACTGTGTGAAAACAAGCATATTAATCCGCGTTACTTCATTTACAAAATCACACATTTGCCATCTGGACAGTGACAAATACAGCCGCTCGTATGATGACGCACGACATGACAGCAAACAAACGCATTCGGATTTAGATTTCTTTCAGTGACATCACACGGCCTTTCTTGTGCTTCCATCTTGTTTTATATTTGGAGATATTAATGGTTTAAGTTTGGACGCCGGCCTGTAAAAAGGGTCAGCAGAGACTTTATTTCCTGCAGATATTCCATGTTTTTAATGGAGACTGGAAAGGTGCAGCAACCTTCTTCACCATGAACATCTGGTCTCTCAGAAACGAAGGAGTAAGTATCCTGACGTCCTTTTAACCATGACCACCAACTAGTTTGACTTTCCTGAACTTAATCAAACTGGACTTCATATGGATGATCTTTGTAACGCAGAGTTGCAGATGTTTGTTGGAGACAAATTAAATCATTTTGGACTTTAGTTAGGACTTAAACACGAGGGCTTAAACAGAGCAGCGTAACGAATCCCTGAAATATTTACATCCAAATTCATTCTGTCTGTGACCCAGACAGAAGATCAAAAGTGTGTTTTAATTTAGGAGGACAGTGTTAAAGGGCTTCAGCTGAACTCCTGAGCTACTCGCAGCAGAACAGCATGTTACTGCAGATCTGTTTGGCTGTTTTTCATGTTGGGCTTTTTTAAAAGTGACTGGCCACCTGAAACCAACATCTCTCCATTTCTTAACTTCCTCCTCCTCCTCTTTCTTCTCTCTATCCTCTAACCTTTCCTTCCTCCCTCATTCACTCCTTCCTTCTCTTCCTCTTTCCTCTGCCCTCTCTACTTTTCTCCTTCCTCCTCCGTCCTCGTGGACAAATTCGTCAAAGGAAAAGCCTGTTGTTTTTTTTCTCAGTCTAGTACTTTAAACTGTATTGATTCATACCTACACTGTGTAATCTACATCATTTAGACCCCATGTACACCTGGCATTAACAGAAAATGAATCTAACGCAGAACGCAGCCAAACTACATCTGGTTTGCATTGTGATCAACAAGTGATTGATGATGCACGGCGTTGGATGCACCAAGTCCTAGACTTCATAACACCAGGTGTACACACGGCCTTAATCACACTACTCCACTGTCCTCACTGACAGCGGGATTTAAGTTGTACGTGCAGTTTTTGTATTGCAGCTGTCTCTCTACTTTATTTGTGACTATCTTTGTCTCTATATACGTTATAGTTACTATTTATGTTGGTATATGTAGTATTTTTTACCTTTTATTTAGTTTTTTATTATCTTCCGCTGCTGTGACAGTTTACTTTGTTGTCCTGTGTGAAACACTCTGTAACTTGTTGTTTCTAAGAAGACACATTGCTGTTTCCCAAAATGGCTTAAAAGCAGTAAACTGGAGGCTTTAGAAAATTGATGTTGTTTCCCCATAAAATGATACCACTGTTTTAATGAAGTGCTGCTCTGATTATCATAATTGTACTGCAGTAACACTGTGCTTATAATAAACCTTATAAAGCCTCGTTGGCATCATTTCGAGTGGAAAAAGTAAATAAATTACACATGCAGCTTATTTGGCTGGGATGCACGCTCTATTTAATTGTGAATTATTAGAAATTGTGTTAATAAACTGTGCAGAACTTGAGAACAACACACATTTTAAGATACATGTTGGGTTAGAAAGTGTAAAGGCTGAGGGGAGGAGGAGATGGAATAATAAAGAGTTCTGGACAAAACAAGACATTGAAGACATCGCTTCAGGGTCTGGACACTGATAATCTATAGACCAAATGTGTCATTGAGCTATCGGCGTTTACTTCCTGTTGATACCTTAATCGATAAATCAGTCAGAGGATGCTTGATTGGTTTGAGTCCCTTCATCCAACAAGGATCAAAGAGCTTGTTGAAGCTCAGGAATGACTTCAGTTTGTTCTTTCTTTCCACTTTTATATTTGGCACTGGTGTCATGTCAGGCCACGGCGCCCAAGAACTCTGCCTTACAGGCTCAGAGACGTAAATCTGAAGGAATCCCATTAGACTTTGAGAAAATCTAGACTCTGACTGTGCAGCTCGGACCTGAAACTCTGGTGTTTTATGGCCCTGGACCTGCTCCATTTCTGCACAGCATAAACACTGATTAGCAGCCTAAATCCCCTGGAAATGTTACAGTTTGTTGAGACACGCAGTAAATCCTGCCGCGGAGCTGTGTGATCCAGCTCCATGTGGAGGGCTGTGGGAAACCTGCTGGCTGTGACCGTTCAAGACAAAAGATGTGGGTTATCTGGCACAGCTGGACTGTCTGTCCAAACTATTAAACGCTCTAACCGAAGCGGGAGACTAGAACCAGACCCCAGTTTCGGCCAAAATCCCTCGTTTGCGAACGCATTTCCCAGAACCTGTAATCTCGAGAAACATCGCTGGTTCTGCCGAGATGAGATCTTATAACCACAGTAACTATTCTTGCCATCATGCCGTTTTCTTTTGTAAACAACAGGAAGTGCAAAGTCAGCAAACGCCGGGTCAAAGAAAGTCACGTAGAGGCTGGATTTATTCCTAGAGAAGAGGTTTATGTTTAAGGATCATACGGCTTCACCATGAGATCCGTTTGACATTTGATTGCCTGAAATATCATTTCACTCGTTGAGTGCACTACGGCGGCGTATTGGTCACATGGTAACATCTCTTAAGGATGAATAGAGGGATGAATGCAGTTGATTTTAGCTTTAACAGCCTCCTAAACCCAACAGATTATTTTCTTTGGTTGGCTGCAGTTTGGTTGAATAGTCCTTCTTCAGGCACTATTTGTTCAGTCTTCCACCAGTTTGGTGCTACTCATCAATCAGCCCAACAGGTTACATAACATAACCCGCAGTGATCGACTGTAAATGTTAGTCGAGTGGCGGTTACTTCCCTGAAAATGGCCTTACAGCATCATCAGGAAGTGTGTCAAAGTCACAGCTGGAGCCTCAGTGCTGAATCACACGGCCACCGAGGAACAACAAGGAAGGACGAGGGGTTTTTCCTTTTAACAATGACACCACTCAGCAACACTTCGAGGGAAATGAATGAGATGTCCAAACTGTGGAAAGTACAGACACCTTCTCCACCACCTCCACATCCTCAGTCTGGTTCTCAGATAATCCTCAACGTCACATTACACAGATCTCGGCGGTCTAATTGCATGTAGCCTAAAACCGTGTCAGCGGCGTCGTTAAAAGTGATCCATGGGGTGAGTCGTGGTAAAAGCCGGTGCTTCCTCATGCCGGACCGGGCCAAACGGAGGTTGAGGCCCAGGCGTGCTGCTCGCAATCGGCCTGTCCGGCTTTAAGAGGTGCTGGATGACGGGCAGCAACAGGAGGAATGCCTGCTGCAGCTGCCCACCGGTCAAGAGGGAACCAGGCCCTCTCAAGTCCACCTCAAACCCCCAATAAGGCTCCCGGCTCTTCATTTAATCCCCTCTCTCAGACCCTGACGCCCAAACCTCAAAGCTGAACCCATTGTCCTTCAGTCCCAATGTCGCTCCGACCGCCCCCCTCCCCACTTCAAACCGTCGTGTTAACTCTTAGCCACTAGACTCCTCGAGTGATGCTGATTTGATTGAGTGGGAAGTTGTGTGAGACAAGTGGCCTCAGCTGTGACCTCACAGTGAAATGAAAAATGACCTTTTCAGCTTGTCAGAGAACTCGCTGCTCGAGAGGAAATACAGGACAACATCTGCCGGTACAGTAAGGCTAGTTCACCCTTCTACAATTATTAGAATTTATTGACCTGCAATGAGCCCATCTTGCCACATTATATATAATATCAACAGTTTTGACTGATTGAAATTGGACAGGTACATTTTCTGCTTAACTGAACTTTACAACGAGCAGAAGTCACATTTATCTGTTATTTTGGATTATTTCTATAGAGTTGTGAAGAGGGAGGAGCTAGTTTTGGGCACCTTGGTTGCATTTATTTTCTTCCTCAGGTGACTGACAGTCCCAGGCTTGGTTGGACACGTTAAATAACATCTGGCTCTAACAGAAGTAAAACTCCAACTTCCAAAGTCTTCTGTGATTGGATGTTAGCATCATCCACACGTCTGATCCAGAGAAACGAACAGAGAAGGAAAAGGGCTTGAAGATAAGATGGAGCTCAAACACTCGTTTTGTTGAAAGTCTTTTGAGTCTATATTTGAGTCCTGACACGTTATTTTCAAATGAAACGATCTTCCTTATTCAACCCGTTTCTAATACAAATTCATTTGTCTCAAGAATTTAGGGAAAGTAAGGCAGGTTCTTAGACAGAAATGAAGCATCTGTGTTAGAAAAGGGAAATTTGATTGACTCAACTCCTTTTAGGTTTTTAAATGGTAAAATCTTATTCCATTTTATTTCCTGTTATTTTCTCATGATTCATTTATTAATTGATTTATTTTGTTTATTATTCATCTGTTGTATCTAGGTGTTCACCTCCTATTTCCTCGCGTGCCTTGGTTTCAAATTCTTAAAGGTTTTTGTTGTTTGTTCTGTCTTATTATCTGATCATCTGTGAAGCCCGTTGAGCTGCACTCACCTGTATGAACGGTGCAGTAATGATTTGATTACTGCATTTGCAAAATTTTCAATCCTTTCAAGAAAAATGAGACTTTAAGGATTTAATTACAGACCAAAACGTGTTAGAAAAAGAGTGTTTGCACCAAATGAAAGAAGTGAAACTCTTTTGCTCTCTCTGCCTCCAACGGGACCCAGAAAACCCTCCATTAACATTTAATCCTTCCTTAAAGGTTCTTGCTCATCCTCCATTCTCGCAGCTTGGGCTCGTGTATCTTTGCTCTGCAGCTGGGATTGTAATCTAACCCTGCAGTCGCTCTGAGCTGACCTGGTTAACACCACCAGCTAAATGCTTAAAATGCAAAAATGTCAGGCCCATGTAGCCCTCAAACACTGGAGCTCCCGGGCATCCACACACCCTGCTGGAACCTGCTCTGTTTACAGTCTTAGGTTTACAACATTCAAAGCCAGAAAATACTTGACATTCTTATCTCGGCCGTTCGTATCCTGATCTGAGAGGAGCTGAGTGCATCTGCATGTCCACGCCACCTCATCACTTCTGCCTGGGCCCAAACACATGTTTCCCTTTTAAAGTCACTTCGGAGAGGAACATTTGTACGTTTAGCATCAACATTTTGACAGGCTGCTCTGTGAATCTTTGCCAGCCCTCCCGGGAGGCGCGGCTGGAAGCGCCGGCAGCCCTCCGCCGGCCAACTCCTGCTCCATGAGGAGAGGTCGTGGAGGGTCGTGGGTAAAATAAGCAGAGTTTCCGTAAAAATGATCATAAAGAACAAACACATAAAAATCCAGTGTAAACAGACGGGAAGTGTCCAGTGCCGGGGGAAGGACTCTGGTTGGACTAAAAGTCTTTGACGTTTCTACAGGCTGGACAGGACAGAGGGTGGCAAAAGGTTAAAAAACCTGGGCACCGTCAATCCGCCATGCAGCATCCTTCACACACGCCATAATACACTCACAAACATCTGCATTCACACACACACACCTTCTAATCTCACACACAGGCACACAGAAACACACTGCTATCACCGGACATCTACGCAGACACACACTCTGCAGACACATGTGGACACACACCTTAGATGCTGTTATCTGATGTTGACACACACACACACACACCTCGTCTGGGCTTCTAAAAGCTCTCAGCAAACACACACAGAAAGAAAAAACAGTGTCGGCACATGAAGAGCTGCAGCGAGGTTGCGAGGTCAAGCAGAGGTGGAGTCGGCTGGAAAAGGTCCAGAGATCAGGGACGATAACCCCGCCCCCGATACGGGCTGATCTCCCCCTTCGATATGGCCCGCCGCCCAAGTCAGCCCTCTCAGGTTACTCGCTCAGGCTTGTTTGGACGCCCCCCCCACATAGCCTTGGACGTGGACTTGAGTGTTATCTAGACGTGAAGGATGGAGCAGAAGCAGAAGAAGCTGCTGGGAATCTGATACCTCGGTGTCTGTACGTTATGGCTCCTAAAGATATCGGAAACCTGTGAAACGTTGCATTATTGTGTTAAGAACCAGTTTTCCTGGATGTTTTTTCTTTTTAACTGAGTAAAGAACATGACATGCAGTGTTCGAGATCACTTCTTCTTCAGGGACCCTTCAACTTTTTCACTCTGAATGCCGTTCTGTAGTTATTTTGGTCTCCGTTACTTGTCCTTAAAAGATCACGTGAGGTTTTCTACTAATGCTTCATTTGAAAGTGTGTATTAACACAAATTAACATTTAGATCCTGGTAAAGATAAAAGTTATTCACAAAGCATGTTAGCCCTTAAGAAAAAAACTGTTATGAGCAAGGAGGAGGACTTTGAAGAGGCGAGAACAGAAGATTTTCGTGAGCAGAAGAGAAAATGGCACAAAGACAGAGAGAGGAAGGAGAAACATTCTGCAAACGCTGAACGACAGTGAGCTGATGAAACGCTGCACATTAGATTGTGCAGGGATCATGTTTGTGGTCGAAGAGATGCAAATATAACCCAACTAAATCACACTGGAACATCTTGAAGGCTCACAAAAGGGCTTCCCTGGTGTTGTTGGTGTAATCGACGGGACGCACATCAGGTGTTTAACAGGAAGAGGTGCAGCAGCATCAGGTGCGGCTGGGCGCCAGCTAAGGTCTGCAAAGTCTTCACACCATCTGCAAAGCCAGACAAATCCCAAAAACATCCCGAGGACAGGCACGTGATGGTGATGCAGACGAGGATGAGAATGATGTCAATGTCCCAGAGTGGGCTTCCTTACAGAGTCCAATTTACAAATGTGCATTTTAGGCAAGTTACAGTCAGTGTAGAATAAGAAGTGGTGGCTGTGAACAGATTTACTGGCTGTACTTTAAAGCATGTTGTTGTCATGTAGTAAACATTCTGAAGGCTACGTATTCAAGAGAGACATTCACGTCTGAATAGAGACTAAATTAAATGATTAGGCCGATCGATCTCACTGTCCATCCATGCCCATATCACTGATCACACTTTTCTCTTTGATAAACCAATCACACCGTTCAGAAGAGTCTGTCCTGCCTAGCAACAGGGGTCGACCACACCTCCTCACTAGGGTCAAACTTTCTGTCCCTTCCTTCCTCAGAGAATTTTCCTAAATCTCTCCCAAAGCCACGACTCCAGAAATGTTTAGGCTAAGTCAGGAGCTCTGTGAGAGTCTTCTCAGAATGTTTGTGAATCCGGCCCCAGGTGTCAGACTGCGGGACCCAAAATCAGCGGGAGTTCATATCCAAAACAGGGTGATAGCAACAGTTGTTTCTGCTTTGTTTTGGGTTTTATTTACACTGGGAGGGTTTAGCTGACGTTCTAACCCACGTTCACAGCGAGAGGCCAAGAAGAGGTTCATTGTTTTACAAATTAGCGGGACTCAAGGCTTTTTGCAAAAATACTTCCCCCAGTCACAAGGTCACACTGCCCTTCAACCTCTCCTGACGGCCGCAGAGCTGAAACAATACAAGATGTACACAGATTCACTGTTCCGGTTCATTTTAAGCCCCTTTACAACCAAAGGCTGTACAACAACATGCAACAAAACAAAGCAACAAGTCTGCAGTTGTTTAGTTCAGTGGTTCCCAAAGCTTTCGGCTTTTGATCACTTAAAATGAATCATACTTTTAAGAGGCCTGAGGGGCTAAAATGATCCAGTAATCCCCATAAACAAGCAAAGATCAGAGTAAGTACGACGTCGTTTTGTGTAACGTAAATGTTCCTATCCTGTTTGTGTGTGTGTGTGTGCCAAATGTCACGACGGCATCAAGCTCATCGCGGCGCTACAGGAAACGTCAGGAGATCGACATAGTAGGCTTCATCCTCAGGGGACCAGGCATGTTGGGAGGAAATTTCATGGCAATCCGTCCAATGATTGCTGAGATATTTAATAAATAAAGAGATAGATCGATATCTAAGATAGATACGAACAGTGTGACAACAAGACGCATGCTGATTGGTTCCTTTGAGTGCTTCTAATATGCGTTTCCATGATTTCAGTATTGATTTATCCTCAGCTTTTATCTGTGAGGCTTCCTCTGAACTCCACAAACTAGTTGTTTTTGATAGTTTCGGTCTTCTTGCACCTTTAGCATTAACAACAGATCACCTCACTTAACGGCCCAAAGCGACGCGATAAGACGAAGTTCTTCTGACCTCAGCTGATGTATATGCTGTTATGGTATGCACAGAGTTTGAGGTGTCGGCGACTCTTTCATCCCTGCACCTTTCATGTCATATGTCACAAAGCTCAGTCTAAGCCGGCGCAGTGATAAGGTCAAACAGCAGCTCATCGCGCTCTAAAAGAAACGCTGCTGTGACCTTTACACCCTGCACACAAAGCTACCAATCAGGAAGCTCCGAGCCTCCTGCTCCCTCTGGGTCAGTGACGCGACGGGGCGGGCTGCCGGCCAGACGTCGATGACATGTCAGAGCGGCGCGTTGCAGACGCACCGGAGCACCGCTTGTCATCAAATGCATCTATCTGAGAGGGGACGAGAGGGCCGGTCGCCTGGCAGTTCAAAGTGACCCCGTGTGATTGTGATTCATCGCCGCCGCGGCGTGGGAACAGAAGAAAACCAAGAAGAAAGAAAACCAAAGCAAACCTACTGACCTTTACCTCCACACACACACACATATATACACTCCTACAAACATCCATTCATAAACACCTACGTCAACAGTCCAAAGCCCTGCCAGGGGCCCCTAGAGGCTAAAATGTCCGTTACATTGATTCAGCTTTTCTCAGAGAGGAGATGAAAAGTGTAAAGTTTGTCCTGAGGGTGGGGATAGAGGAAAGGTCACGAGGGTCTTAAAATCCAAAGGGCTCATCCTCTGGGGAGCAGGAATGTGATCAGGAAGTTGAATTGAAATCTACCTCCCAGAGTCACCTCACTACCTAGAGTGGTGGGAGACAGGAACTCATCAAGAACCCTTTTCTGTGGACAATCACTTTCATTTCATGGAAAACTGGCCAGTTGTACTTCACTGCGGACCAAGGTTTTGGAGGGAACCGGCAACACTGCCATCTTTAGACGGAGAGCGTTTATCCATCTTGTATTTGAGATGTTTGTCTGTTTGAGTTATCTCCCGTCATCTCCCCGCCATCCAGTACGTCCATTCTTAAGTCAGGAATGTGCGTCGCCTTGATGCTCCTTACAATCTTTCCTCTGCCTCGTTTCCTCGTTCCCAGATGGAGAGGAACTCCAGCCTCCCCCTGCAGCCACAAGCGCACACATGTCAAACCACAAGCGACGGCGTGGAGCTCAGCCACCGGCGCAAGCGGCCGTCCAAGCTTTCGGCTGTATCGGGATTTAATGAAAGTTGGGATGGGTGTCACATGGGGTTCAGAGGAAATGCCTTGATCTGTGAGGCCTGCGCTGAATTATGGGCTGGGGTCGGACGCATCCGGAGCCTGAAACAGACAAGCTTCCCCGGACCGAGACTGCACACGGCCAACTTCTGCAGAACTCCAGATGGATGGATGATGGCGATGCCGGTTTCCCCATAAAGATTCCACTCGCAGGCTGGAATGCAGAGGAAGCTTCCTCCAAAACGAGACCGTTAGCGAGCTGCTGACAGGGCAGCTGCAGGGTCGAGTGTCCCCGATAAAGAGCACGTGATCTAATAAAATGGTCCAGGCGTCGCTGCGAGTTGTGTATATATAAAATGTCTGTATTTAGAGATGAGAACACATGATTCAGCGGTGAAGCTCCTTTATTGGAAACACCCAAGAGAGAGAGAAAATATGAATTTCCCACTCATGAGTGTTTGTGGGCTGAGACATTTCATGAGAAATTAAACACTCTCCATGCTTCCTCATTTCAGATTTCTGTCAGAAACCTGAAACTATATTTGCCATGACTCATAACAGAGAGGATGTTGCTGACCAGAAGCTGTGGTTTGTAACAGAAGGGACGACTCCAGACTCAACATATTTGTGAGCAGTGAGAAGCGAAGTTGGTCTGCTGCCAGTCATTCCTAATTACTTCCATATTAATGTTCCCCACATCGTCTGAGCTGCAATAAATCTTTCCTTTTCACTCGTCGCATCTCTGTTTGCCCTCGACTCTTCAAGGCTCGTTTGTCATCTGTTGTCCGGGTGCTGTGACCTTTGACCTTCACACGCTTTACTACAAATTGCTGATTTAAGAATTTAAGTTTATTCTGCAGTTACATCCGTTCAGATAACTGCAGTGAATTCAGATATCGATTGATAACACATTCAGCCAACCAAACGCCTTGGCTTGACTGTATTCTCCAAACCTCTCAGTCCAGCTGAGGACATTGTTCTGATAACACACCTGTAGCTGACGCTCCCTCATCCTAAAACAACCGTCCTCCAACACGCTTACAGCCACGCAGACTCAGACACACCTTCCTTTCCCGTCTCACGTTCCTCCTCCAGTCATGTTACAGTGAAGACAAAGACTGGAAATATCATTGATCTCCTGGCGGCCAATCAGCCGCCCGCTGAACAAAAGCTGGAACTGAAACTTGGCTGTCCGTGAGCAGAGCAGGCGCCACAGGCTGTCCTGCCATCGTCGTATCATCAGGACTCTGCCGCCCAAATTTACACTGAGGTGAGAGAAAGCACCGGAGGCACCTGAACAGGTGACACGGCGTGAGCTTATAGGTATTTACAGTAGGAATAAAAAAGAAAAATACCTGTAACTCTTGCCAGTACCTGTTTGAAGATACCTGGAGCCAAGTTACAGAGCCAACGATTCTACGAGGTTCTAGTCATTTCAGTACATAATGAAACCTGATGGAGAAAACTGATCTAAAGAGCTTACTGATTGGCTACATAGAGTCAGGTTGGCCAATAAAAGCAGACTGGTTGGGATTCCTGTCCAATGAATGACCCCCATAATGTACAGCCAGACACGCACGGCGATAGAAGGCTGCAGAAACCTCAGTTGTGTTCAATGACGAGGGCATTTTTCATCTTGTGTGCCAATAAAAACAAAAGAAGCTTGCTTTCTAGAGTCTGTGCCTGGCTATTATGGTATGGTAAAACATTTGCATACACTTCAACATAAATATATGTACACTTTCTGAATGCTTTCTATTTCACAATGAGCTTTTCAGATAAATTCATCCAAGTGTTGAACGTGGCGTGTTTAGTAACGGCCGTCTCATCAACACCCCTCTCGGGGATAATTGTCAGCGATATGTAGCATTAATATTTAAACTTATCCAAATTTTGACAAGGCCTGATTAAAAATGCATCCGATGAGGCCTGTGGCAAAATGTGGAGCACTGCACCCAACGAGTAGAATCAGCAGATTAAACTTGAATTTCAGGTCACAGACGAGAGGTGAAGATCATTTAAAGACTTCCTGGGAACCTTTTAAAAACCAATTAATCACATATTTCTCTTTTGGCCCTTGTTTTGAAGAAAAAAAACAATCTCTCTACCTCCACCCATCTCGTCTCTTATTTCCTCTCCTGACATTTGTGTATCAGACTTGACCACTGAAGGGTCACAGGGATATTCCATTACATCTGTTGACCCTTGACCTTTCCGCCATTAGTAGCTTGTACCGGTGGTCATTTGGGAATCGGCGTTTGCGTGGACGTATTTTGCGTCGTTCTGGATTAATGTGCGAGCTAACAGCATGAAATTAAAAGCCAACGTTGACTTTTGGCAGCTAGTTTTGATTGACATCTCTCCTAAATATTTAACATGAGATATGTACAGAAACAAACACACACCCTCCTGCTCAGCGATGGATGAGGCAGGCGGCCATGTGATACACTCCCGACATGGGACAGTGGCCTTCCCCTCCACATCCTGAACCAAACACCACCAGGGAGCAAAATGTTCCTCCTCTAACTGTGTTCTGGCAGAATTACAAGCCGTCAACAACTTCTTACAACTTGTGATGTCAACATGTTCAAAAAGGTACTGAAAGAAGAAACAGGTTAGAGAGTTAGAAACCTTGGTGTCCTATTTGATGCCAGCCTCAGTTTCTACAATAAACAAACTGAGGGCAGACTCTTATTTTGGTTTTCACACAGAGTGGGATAGATGAAAGAACGGAATTCCCAGGATGCACTTGCAGTCACGTTCAGAGCTCTGAGAAACAATCAAGACTTCAAGTTCAATGTCTTCCCAATAAAAATGATGTGGGAGTCTTGTTTTCAGCCCGCAGATGCTCACTGACCTCTAGTGGCCGAAGCTGCTGTGGTCAAACATGAATTCATCTTTCTCTGCTTCAAACTCACAACTGATGTTTTCATGCATTTGTCCTCTCAAGCATCATGGTGAATTACCCACTTGGGCCGACGACAGCTCGTCTACACTGCAGAACATCCGAACCTGAAGAACTTCCTCCAGCACTTAGGTTTGCATGAACAGCGGAGAGGTGAAGTATCTCTGCTGTGGTTACTTTCCAGAGTTGCTGTATTATTAACCTCTGTGCCGTGTTTTGGCATCCAACTCATGGACCTGTCTCTCAAACTGGACCTTCTGGTTCATGTTTAACCTCAAAGATTTGTAGCTACGGCCCACGATAATCCAGCCAGAAGGCTGTTTTTAGCCTTTCGTGGGACCCCTTGATAAATCAGTCAGAAAATAGAAACATCATTCTCATGTCTCTCATGTGTGGCACTGGATCGAGGCAGGGGACACCCGGGGCTTTTAAATCCACAGGCGGGTTTAGCTGAGGGGGCCCTGGGCCTCCCACAAACCCCCCTCAACAAGTCACAATGGCTGAACGGAAGCTGTCCTGCTGCTGCAGATCGAGCGTTTCCCAATGCCGCAGCTCAATGGGGCCAAACCTGCCTCCCTGATCTCTAATCTTGTTCCCTTCCCTCCATCTCCCATGCTCTGCCCCTCATTCACAGCCCCGGGTTGGACGAATGACAGCCCACCATGCGGTACGTTGGCACAATGGTGCTAATAATGTTGCAAAGTCCCCACTTCTTCTGTCAAACAGTCGTGGTTTGTGTCCTTGACAAAATGGCTGCTGATTGAAGGGTTTCTGAGGGAAGGCGCTGTTTGAATGAGGGGTCCACGCACAGATCTAATTAAAACACAATGCAGCAATTACTGCTGTTCTGTATGTGACAGAGGAACAGAATTAGACACCGCAGGGAGAGAAAACAAGTATGTGCCCACACCATCCTGAACAAAGGCAGGTCATGTGGTGTTCTAAGTCGCCTCAGAGCTGAATTTAGCGTCACAATGTGGAGTTAGAGAGGAGTAGCAGCCCAGTGGTTCCCAAAGTGAGGTCTGAGGAACCTGCAGTGGTCTTTCTGGGGCTTTCGTGGGTGACTACTGCTTCATGCTTTGATGAATAATTGAATCTATAAGGTTCCCATAGCCCATCTTCAGATGACTGTCTGTGTCTGAGCAACGATCCAAAACTCAAACCGCTCAGACCATTCAGTCTGTTTCTGTCGACAGCAGAATCCTTTGACATGGTGTTTGGAGTCCATGTGCTAAACCAGCAAAGTCAATAATAACGAAGAAATGTACCAAATAAAGACAGGATTGTTGTTTGTCTTGTCACTTTGCCGTCATGTAAAATCCTCACGTCTTTAAATGTAAAATTTTTTAGTCAAACTACTTTTTTAACTTACAGAAGCTCAAATCTCAGCTTTCACACAAACACACAACTAATGGTTGCCATGAGAAGGAGCCCTAAATGTCCGTGGAAGGATGTCAGCCTCATGTGTTGTAGCTCCCAAGAAGGCCGCACAAAGACCGACGTGAAGCAAACCAGCAGCAGCTCCGCAGTGAGAACGGGGCGATGGGACTGGTCAGATGTGACGGACCTCCAGGAGGGGAGCCCACTCTGCACATTCATCTCCCCTCAGATCACTTGAGTGTGACGCTCCCTCAGCTTTGCTCAGCGTGGAGTCGCCCACGACAGCGCTGACATGCATTGTTGGCGTGTCACTGGGTTCTGGAGAGGGCCACGTGCGTCCAGTCGGCTGAGACAAGTGCTCCCATACACGATGTCAGACATGAGAACGTACGGAGCAACACACACTCCCATCTGCAAGGCCTGGTGGGCACAAAGAGACTCATCCGAGGATCGGCTCAGAAACCGTTGGAGCCGGCGGCTTTACGCGCTTTGTGCAGAGGATGACGTCTTCGTGTTCCCCCAAAGCCAACCGGAATTTACATTTTTTAGCGTTCTACATGGCTGATGCTCTCATACAGAACAATTTGTGGAGGCTGAGTGTTCGAGAGTCTTCCTCAAGGACACTTGAGCAAGAAAAATACTCAACGGCTGAAGCGTCTGTGACCTTTTGAAAGCAGGATAATCTCTCAAACCAGCAGGCCACGCTGCCAGGAAGATAAAACATGGATTATGAGGGAAATCTATTAAGGGTAAAGATCTACCCACCCCTCAGTTCAGAAATGGCTTTAAACACGTACTTTTGTTTGTGCACTCCCTCGCAGTCTCTTCTGCAACCATCTTCCTTCTCTACTGGAATATCGTATGCTCATGAACCCGCTCGCAAAACACCCTCTGCACTGAAGCTGGCAGGAAAGGTGACAGGTGCTGCATTAAATCATTGAACTCACACGAATTGTATCTAACACCATGCCAGTTATAACACTACTCCACAGACGGTTTCATTCTGTGGCTTCATATCTCCAGAAAGTGAAGGAAGGGATGAGTCTGACTGACTGGAGATTTAAAGAAAAAGTTAAACTCCGAGGTGGGTTGAGTTTAGAGGAGTCCACGCTGTAGAGAAAACATTACACGAGAGACTACATACAACTTACTTTTACTTCATATTCAAGTGCCACAAACACACAGCGGTCAGCCATAACAGGTGAAGTGAAGAACAGTGATTATCTGGTTACCATGGCGCCTGTCAGTGGGGGGATATATGAGGCAGCAAGTGAACAGTTTGTCTAAGTTGATGTTTTGAAGCAGGAAAAATGGGCAGCGGAAGGATGTGAGCGACTTTGACAAGGAACCAAACTGTGATGCTGGACGACTGGGTCAGAGCATCTCCAACCCTGCAGCTCTGGTGGGCTGTTCTGGTCTGCAGGGGGCAGGACCTACCAGAAGTGGTCCAAGGAAGGAGAACAGGTGAACCGGAGACAGGGTCATGGGGGGTCATGGCTCAGTGAAGGCTGGACCGTGTGGTCCGATCCAACAGAAGAGCTTCTGTAGCTCAAACTGCTGAAACAGTGATGCTGGTTCTGATAGAAAGGAGTCCGAACACACAGAGCAGAGCGCTCAGGGCGCCGTTACAGCTGATCGCTGCAGAGGACAGCTTCTTCTGCAGAGAGCTCCAGAACAAGTGAGTAAATGGGCTTTGAGTGGAGACTGTTTCCAAGGTCAAGAATGATCTTACAGGCTCACCTTTTCAGCTAACATGGATGACAAGTTCTAAAAGCCCTCAGAACTTCTACGGTTCAAACTCCACCTGCCCGACGAAGAGACCATGCGACGCAGAGAAAAATTGGAAAAAGTGCAGCAGTGACTGAACCTGTGTCATCAGTCAGTCAGACAGGCGGAGGCGGCAGGGGAGTCTGCGTCGTCCTCTTTGTCCTGCAGGACAGAGTTCGCTTGGCCTCCAGCCAGCAGACAAACACACATTAACACTCACATTTACATAGAAGCGGCACCCTGCGCAGCATGGGAACTGTAGGGGCTGCTGCTTTGGATGAAAGGACGACGGAGGCTGGACGGCAGATTGTCCAACTATTAGTGTCAAACACGGGATTCAAAGCCGTGTCCCCCGCCGGCTAACGGAGGAAGAAGCACTGCAATCATTTATTTTATCTGAAGGAGCCTGAAGGGTTCTGTGTGTAACTGGAGCCGATTACACAAAGATAGTAACCAACTACTACACAACATGAACAAGGACTACAGCTAATTAAGAAAAGAACTGCACAAATGTCTTGTTTTGTTGATTGATCGACACACAGTGGATTATGGGATGCACTGAATTCTACAAATGTGGATATTTCTGCTTTGAAAGCGGTTCAGAAATCTGCATCCGAGTCAGGAAACGTAGTCGACTTGTTAAGACGAACGCTGGTCAATAACTCCACCACTATCTGATGTGTAGCCATGAACTTTAACACAGATATTCATGGTATAAATAATATATAGACAAGCGAACGAGGACAGGAGGACAGTAGGGAACCGGTGTGGATAACCAATGATGCATCAACATCCACACCAGAGACAGACTGCTAAACTAAATGAGACAAGAGCCTGGAACAGGACGTCCCGCCGTGAGCATGGCGTCACCCGGACCATCTCACACCGGACACAGCGACGACGAGACAGGCCTTTCTCTCGGCGTTGACCAGCCTGCGGTGGTCTCAGCATCTGCCTTTGAACCGCATTCAAACATCGTCGCTGCTCCTCCTCCTTCACACGAAGCCCAGTCTGACGTCGTCACCCCGCCCACGTGGAACAACACTGGAAACAGGCCAAGGATGGGGGCTGTATATTAATCTGCTCCCCCTATATTAAGGTCAACAGAGCCACCCGGTCAGTCACAGCAAACACAGCGGAGACTCGGGTCTCAATCAATTTACTTAGGAAAACCTGAGGTCACGGAGGGTTAAGTAAGAGATGGCAGGGTGTTTATCCTCCATCCAGCATATCTGATTTAATACGCATCAGAGCAGCGGAGGCGAGGGAGGAGGGGGATGTACCAAATAAACCCAGCGGATATTAAAGGTCAAAGGGTCGTCTGACATGTGTTCTCTGAGACAGACCTGCTGCAGACTCAGGCAGCTCAGGTGGACAACATGTCACAGCTCAGGATGTTTTGCTACCAGTCTGTTACACAGTTTATTACCTTGAACCTGCGTTGTATCGCTGCTACATGTTGCCACAACGTCTGATGCACTGACCTGTACGTTTTAGGATCAAAAAGACATGTCAACTTTTAGAGCAAAACATCAGAAACATAGGACATATTCTGCATTTCTGTGAGGATTTTTCTTACTTCCTGCCTGACTGGCCTCGTTTCTCTTTCATTTTAATGAGCCGTGACGTGAAGTTTCCACCTGTGGATGAAGGTTTTATCTTATTTATCTCCTAAACGTCTGAGTCGGAGCGAGGCCTTTCTCCTCAAGTTGCAATAATACGATTACAGAGGCCAGTGCCTAACCAGAATGCATAGCCGGCATTCTGGGAAATGTAGTAAACAACACTTTCATCTTCAGTATGTTACATTGTGACACAGACCGAATCCTTTCGGATTTCTTAAACTGTGAACTTCACCTGCAGCCACTCGGACGTATGTGAATATAAAAGCCTGACAGGTTCCCACAGCGGGGTCAGACTCTGTGGAAGTCATCAGTATCAGATGGCAAGATGGAGAAAAGATTTACAGTTTTAATATTATTTTTGCTCGGAGGTGAGATTATTCCCATATGGCAGATGTGCAAATGACACCGTCGTTTTCTCACAGTTATGATATAACGTCCGTGTTTTATTTTCATTTAATTTGAGTCGTGCACTTGAGCTGATAGTCTGCGACCGGCTGCACAGAAGCTTCTCCCAGGAGTTTAAAGGGATCATGCAAAGAAAAAAGTGTTTAAACAGAGCGTTACACGTCGAAGCCTCTATTGAAAAACAGCACACTGTTGATTTGATGCCCAAATTATGTTAATTTCTTTTACGTTTTAAAATACAATATTTTTGTTTTATTATTTCTAAATAAAAGTACATTTAAAAGTTTAATCCAAATGTTTTCAGACGTTTTTCTTTAATTCACTGGAGATCTTTGTAATTGTGTTGCAAATTGTAAGATTATATTCTCACTGCAGACCGGTAGGTGGCGCTAACGGGCCACTGAGCTGCTTCCTAACCCAATATATATATATAATACAAAACACATATAAATAAAATATGACAGGATGTTCTTGATTAAACTACTCAGCAGTATATAAAGTAGATCAAATTCTATCCTCTATCTTGACCAGCTGTAACATTAAAATCCTATCAAATATCTGTAATCTATAATCTATAATAATAATCCACTGCTAGTATAATACATGTAACAATACATCAGTGCACAAGGGGTCATTTTGCATGATGAGTATTTTTACTCTTGATACTTTAAGTACATTTTGTTGCTGATACTATGATGCAAACGTATTCCTGACACTCAAACAAGAGCGGATCAATAAATCAGCTAATCTGAACTAATCTCCTGGTTGAGTTAATACATTTAAAAAGTATAATAAGTTTCATATATTTTTTATTAAATTATAATAAAAAAATGTTCCAACTATAATAAGTTTCATGGATATTAGAAACAGCTCTGCCGTCACACAGTTTGTCCAGCAGAGGGTGCTGTTTCAACCAAGCGTCAGGCTCACTGTCAAAATCTATTTTAAATGAAATGTGTTTCTGTTAATGTAGGTCAGCATTAAATATCAATATCAGAGTCTTTAAACTCTCACATAACAATAATATCTGCCTCAAACACGCAGAATTGATTCTGTTTTAACTCCCACCTACTTTCAATAACTGTAAAACAATAATCAATAACACACAGCAGCGCTCCTCTGGCTTTATGTTCATCACAGCGCCCCCTGCCTATTGAGCAGTGCATCTATTTTTCTGTGTTGATTTTATTAGTTTCTTAGCTCCTTGGCTGCGTTGGGCGCCGTGCCTGCAGTGCCCCCACGCCGCCAGCAGGTGTCAGTATCTCACTTGAAATGCACGCGCGTCCTACAGGCCTCAGCAGCGGTTTACATCAGTAATATTCAGATGGACGGAACCGAGTCCGAGTCTGTGTCTCACGTTGGTTCCTTTACAGGCGCAGAACCTTTCTGTTGCAGCAGAAACCCAAATGTTTGCTGCGCCACTTTTCAGGAAACACCACAAACCGGCAGCTGCTTAATGAGAATAAATGGACAGATTATTGATGTTATTGAATGACAAAGAAATAAAAATGTCTAACCTGATTTTAGAAAATGGGGGAAATAGGCAGTAAATAGGCAGAAACACTGTAGAAAATAAACCAATATGTTTGACTGTTTCAGCCGTTTGAACATCACAGCAGCTGAGTGTTTCACAGAACAACAGAAGTTCAGATCTATCGATAATATCTCCAATCATCGATCATTCATTAACAATAACTGATAACTGGCGGCTGCAGACATCTTTAAGTTGAAATGAATAAATATGAGTTACAGCCTTCAGTTGTTAATGATTACAGGAGAAAGATGAAGTGTCTGAAAGTTTTAAAGAGGACGCTGCTTGTATTATCGGACATCCTCAATACATCTGCGGTGATGGGGGGAGAGGAGGAGGAGGAGGAGGCGGAGGAGGAGGAGTAGGAGGAAGAGGAGGAGGAGGAGGAGGAGGAGGAGGAGGAGGAGGAGGAGGGGTGCGCGCGGTGCAGCATCCCGGTGAAACACCCGCCGGAGAAAAAGTTGCGTTTGTTCGCTCCTGGAAGTGTGTGCGGTGTTTGTGGAAGCTTCTTCCCTTCAGCGGGACGGATGCGTGACGCGGAGACCCGCGCAGACCCGGACCCGCACAGACCCGCGCAGAGCCGCGTTACCGTGAGGACTTAACTTCCTGTAGCTGGATCTGATCTGGTTGCTGCTGACAGACGCAGGTCCTGAGGTCCGGATCCGCTCGGTGAGTGTGAGGCCACGTGCTGCTGATGGTGTTTTACATTCTGTATTATTATTATTATTATTATTATCATCATCATCGGTATTTAATGAACCTCGCTGCTGAAATCACTGAGATTTCTGCTCATTTAAGGTTTTCACACTGAAGCAGGAATTCCAGGAATATTTAAGATGATTCTTCACATGTTGAGGAAACTTTATTTGTCACTGCTTGTTTCTTCTGGGGTGTTTTTGCAGCCTTATTATTATTATTATTATTATTATTTTCTCTGTATGATTAAATGAATCTGTTTTCATCTCTCACGGCATTAAAGTGCAGAGGCCTCACGCTCCTTCGCTGCACAACTCAGACGCAGTTTATTTGAGTTTTTAGGATTAAAGAAGACAAATGTGAGAAAGTAAAAGAGAAGGAATAAAGAGCTGCAGGCTGGCGTCTCTTTGCCTCGCGGTACATGTTCCTTCCTTTTCTTTTTTAAATTCTGAATGGCCGGTTGCATTCATTTGCATCAGAAAAAAACTTTTAGTGCATTTCCTTTTGTGCAGAATGAAGAGTTCCAGCAGTCAGGGAGCAGGGGGGGCGGGGGGGGGATAATAGGCCCCTTCACATTATTCAGGATGACATGGGGGCTTCCCAAACCTGTGACGGCGATGTCACTGTCATCCTTCCCTCCCTCGCTGTCATTTCCTCACATTAACACCATTTCTGACCGCAGACTTTAATGGAATGATGGATCCTCTGCAAACAGAAGAGGAGTCTGGCACGCAGGGCGCGTTCAAAGTGAAGTGGAAGTGAGTGAACCGCCCCGCTGTGAGGACTCAAAAGTCTCTTATGCCCCAAAACAACAAGTCCACCCCAATTACAGCCGTGGCCCCGGGGCAGTTGATGCTTTACACAAGCAGCAGAGTAAATCCACAAAAAGAAGCATCTTTTTAAACTCACACACTAAATGTGCAGAAGTCGAGTTTCCTCTGGATCATTATAAGGTTCAAGTTATCGTCCTGATTCATCTGCAGCTTCAACCGCAAACCGACACGTTCCAGTAACTCGAGTCGCGTCTCACCAGTCGTCCAAAATACAGTTTACTGTATAGAGACTGAGAGGATTCAGATTTCAGCAGCAGATTATGACATTTGTTTCTAATAAATTACAATTAATCAATCAAATATTTACCTGATTAATTAATTAACTGACTAATTATTTCAGCTCCTTCGACAACTTTGCTGAAACATTTTTCTATATGAACCATGAGGATGAAAAACAAAAAGGGTTTCGCCTTTTCAGATTCTTTAAACTTTCATTCTTCATCCAACTGCAAAAATAATTAGTCGATGAGTGAAAAGATCCAGTGGGCAGGTCTCTGTTTCATTTCAACTTCTTTGGGTTGTGTTCAAACTAAATCGGCAATTTAAAGACTTTTCTCACTTAAACAATTAGTCATTTAATCCCCCAAAAAATGTAATAAACCAGCAGTGAGCACGATCGCTGGCTGCACACTTCTGGCCTGTTTAATGTCCAAGAAGTTAAAGCCGGGCCGGATTATTCTGACAGAACCGGCACACAGTCGGCTCACTTGTCCTACCAGATCTTAGAAAAGGCGACAGAAGGAAGCAGCTATCAGGCAGCTGCAATCGCACACAGACCGAGAGACGTCAGGAATCACAGGGCCGCTGGCTGCCGGGGCCTGCAGTCCCTCCTCCCTGCTGTGGACCGGAGCTCTTCAGGATCGGCTTTGATGCGTCTATTAATTACGGCAGCAACGCCACGATCGGGCCTGACAGCCGGCGAGCCGAGCAGGGAGTCCGTGTGTGGATGTGAAGGATGGCCCACGCTGTGCAAAGAGACGGCCACTATGGCACAAACGAACGACCTCAGAGAGGAGTTTGTCAGAGCCCCTCGGCATCTTCCTCGTCTGACAGGCAGCTAAAGCAAAAACAAGCCGTGAAACACCTCGGCATCGAGCAGGCCGAGCTTCTTCTTCTTCCCCAAAACCTTTTAACATGTGGCGTCCCGGTGGGGCCATGTGGAATTCTTTAGCAATCAGTCCCCCCTCGGCCGCGTCGTCCGTGAGCTCAATCAGATGTTGAGGTCAGGAGGACTCTGTCCGGCGCCCGGAGGCCCCCGCTTCTTCTTCCCTCCCTGCACGTCAGGGACCGGGGCCAGACTTCACCCCGGGGGCCGTTAGTGACGTGTCACTGTGAGCTCTGCTTTCAGGTGCGAGTGGACCTGCTGCTGTTTGACAGCTGTGGTGAAACTAACGCAGTACAGGAGACAACAGGAAACAGCAGGAGACAACAGGAGACAACAGGAAACAACAGGAGACAACAGGAAACAACAGGAGACAACAGGAAACAACCGGAAACAGCAGGAGACAACAGGAGACAACAGGAAACAACAGGAGACAACAGGAAACAACCGGAAACAACAGGAGACAACAGGAAACAGCAGGAGACAACAGGAAACAACAGGAAACAACAGGAGACAACAGGAGACAACAGGAGACAACAGGAAACAACAGGAAACAACAGGAGACAACAGGAGACAACAGGAGACAACAGGAGACAACAGGAAACAA
>JAVQJV010039238.1:0-17601 GCA_036024995.1 Gadopsis bispinosus
TGCTACAATGATTAAAAATACAGCACAAACAAATAAGCTTTTAGAGCATAATGAAAATAAAAAGCTTTGACGAGTACACTTACACTATGGCTGCAGCTATTTATTGTTAGTAGCAATTAATCTGATGATTATTTTCTCAATTATTTGTTTGCTCGAGAAAATGTCAAAGAATTGTGAAAAATGCCCATCACAATTTCCTAAAGTGCAACAATTCATTTTCAAACAGCTTGTGTCGCCCAAATAACGGTCCAAAAAACTAAATATTCAGTTAAGCATTACATCAGACCAGTAATCCTCACAACTCAAATTGTTATTAATCAAAGTAGATACTAAATATTTTTCTGTCAATTGACAGAATCGTCTGTTTCAGCTCTGTACTTTAGAATAGAAAATGTTACGTCACCACAAATAGAGTTGAAACGATTTGTCGACTGACTTCCTGTCAGTCGACAAATAACTGGCATCTGTTTTGATAATCGCTTAATCCTTTCAATCATTTTTCAAGCAAAAACAGTAAAGTAAGGTCTCAGTTTTCTGCCTGTCAAATGTGAGGGTTTCCTGCTTTTCTCTGTGTAATATAATCATAAACTGAATATCTTTGGGTTTTGGACTGAAGGTCGAACAAAACAAGACATTTGAAGACATCACCTCGGACACTGGAAGGTCGCAACGCACATTTCCTGTCGTCTGACATTTCATAAACTAAACAATTAATCTAAAATTAAAAATAATAAGAATCAGATTAATCAGTTCTGAAAATAATTCATAGCTGCAGCCCTATACCACAGTTTAACAAAATTATATTTCATGCTTTGATTGGCAGATATTGAATGATTGGGGTAAACAGAGTCATAACACTGTCTGCCTGCAGGTATTTCTACTTCTGCCAGGACTTTAGGCTGCATTTCCAAACCAAACAAAACTCTGGACTTTGTTTACTGAAGTAGATATGATAGCGGAGTTCTTTGAGGATATTCCAGGAAAAGTATTTCACATGAAAACATTTTTTCATCCTTCTCCTCACTGTTGTGTTGTTTCAACACCGTGAACTGTGACCTGTCGGGAGAACTACCTGTGCTGGAACTACCACTATTAAACAAAAAGAGCGGCTGTCCTGAGTCGGAGCGAGTTATACTCTTACAACATTAGATTAACAACCCTGTAACTCATTCAATGTTAACAAGCAGTGTCCCGCCAATAGAAACCCTTCACAACCTACTGCTGCAGTCATTACTCAACTAGGGTAAAGCTAAAGTAGGAGTTACTCAAAGTAATTATAGCTTTTCTGAACCAGTTGTTTTGCTTTTGCTTTAAAAATGATAACTGGCCATCTGACGTTGAGTTGCAGGACAACTTCTTGACATGTTTTACCAGTATTAAGTCAGAAGCTTGCTTTCAGATTAAGCAGCAGTGTTGACATTAGTGTCAGGACATCAGACAATATTATACACTGGTAAAGCGAGCTGGGTCGGGTCAGCCTCTCAAGAGCTTATGAGCAACCTGGCGGACTAGGAGGAGGGGAGGGATAGAGAGATCAGCAGCAGCAGAAATCCTCTGAGGATAGTCTGCAAACATTTCACCTCGGCTAAACAATACAACAAGGCTTATATAATAAGTGTAATTATACAAGTGTATAGCAGCATTTTACTTTGCAAACAATCAAATGAGCACAGACTGTTCCTCTATAGACATATTTTCAATTCTAAAGTCCCTGTCCCAGCTTGATGAGAGAGGACCTTTGGGGAAAATTAGAACGTTTCTCACACTATATGCTATTTGGATCTTAAGGAAGGTGTAATTACTGTGCTTTAAAACCACAACAAAACCAAAGAAACTGACTTAAAGTAGAACTATGATTCATGTGTATAAAACTGAGCCCGTAATGGCGTGTAATCCCTTCCAGATGTGTGAATCTAGGAGAAGCTCGGCTTAAATGTCATTTTATCTCTACTATACGAGACACTCTTGCACTGAGTAAGTGTGTGTGTGTGTGTGTGTGTGTGTGTGTGTGTGTGTGTGTGTTTGATTTACGTAGTAGGAGCATGTGTGAGTGTGAAGGTCAGTGCATGTGCATGTTAGATAGACTGAGAGAGACACTCCAATGGCACGCTCTTATCTGTATCCCAGTAAACCTTTCTTTTCGGATCACCTGATTCAAACCATCATATCCTTGCAGGCATGGTGGAGTCTACAGCCTGACAGTCAGCAGCACAGAATGGAGAAGAGAATCATTGAAAAAAAAACACTGAAGCTTTCGTATTGAAGAAACGTCCTCAAAACAGTGACAACAGAGCAAGGGAGCCTCACCTGTAGAGGGTGAGACGGAAACACCTCAGCTACAGTATTAGATGTTTTAAAAGGGAACCTTACAAACCAGAAGGTTTACATTTCAAACAGCTCACAGAGAGAGATTCTCACCTAATACATAATATAAAATGTTCTTATTTCCACAGACTGATTAGGTTTCTCATTAATTGGGCCCACACCTGTCACATTCTTGATGAAGCAATGTAGTGGGAGCTGATAAGAGACAACACACAAGATGTTAAACAGATATTGGCTTTATTTATTACCAATTGCTTGTTCTTGTAATGTATGTGCAATAGTTTAGTTTAGTCTTCAGTTTAAGTTCTTTGTGCTCCTGAGAGCTGTCATGTACATTTTGATATGTGAGTGTTTAATGTAATTAAATATTCAGTGAAGTGCAGATTAGGTAGATCTTCCTTGGGACATCAATAAAAGGTCTTCTTTTTTCTTTTTTCAAATGAAAAGGGAGTTTCTACTTAAATCAACATCAATCAGTTGCAGCTTTTCTTACACAACAAAGCAATAAAAAGTCGAATACAGATGAGACTGCCTGAGCAGGAATCATAACACCCACTCTTATTGTCAATGATTCAATCATTTACCATGCAAATCAAATATTTGGACTCTGTATCTTATCTTTCAGAGGTCATGGTCTCCTACAACATGCGATTTTCACACATTAAACAGACACAACCGTGATTAATTATATAGAAACCCATCAACCAGTTTGAAACAAGGGGGAATTACCATATGGGATTATGTTAACTACTACAGTATCTAACATACTACATGCAGTACTTCCATATAGCACATGCATACACATTAGTTTAGTCACATGATTAACAAACCCTGGTAAATAAACTAAAAGGGTGTTTGATTAAGTTTAATATTATTCACCTTCAGCAATGTAAATGTTACAGCTGAATGACACATTATCAGGCTGCACGTCCTCCTCAAATGAGACGGTCCAGCCTCACACAGACAGAACAGAACGGATGGTGAATTCAGGTGGTCCATGATAAAGTCGGACATTTCCAAGTTTACAACAAGGAAGTTTGTAAATGCTGGTAATAAACTCAGGCAACTCCCATGATATCTGAGTTTAAAGTACAAGCCGTGCTGTCTGTTTTGTATTTCATATCAACACGTAAGAGGAAATTGACCATGATAAAGAACAGTTTAGGTGGTGATTAGCAACATGTTCAGGCTGCTAACAAGAACAGCGAGTTTATTCCTGGCTTCCATCATTTACACATTGCAGTGGCGTTATCAATTGCCCAGTTAATGCAACACAGATTGAACTGAAACACATCTGTAAACAGCTATAACCACATGTGCAGACATTTATGATGTGAATACAGATGAATTTCACTTAAATTTCAGTAATAGCATGACTTCTTGTTCCTGTTCAGGTGAAACATGATGCATGTGAAAGACAAAAAACCCTGAGGCTCTCCATGCATGTTACTGATACATGTTACTGTTACTGAGTCCAATTTTTCACAGAGGAAACAACCCTCTCTAATGTTAAACACAAGCAGCCACAAGACATTTGCTAAGGTAACATTCAGTCTAAAATTAGCAACGTTTTGATTTAAATGAGGAACTATTGGATCAGAATATAAGTAAACAACATAACAAACCTCAGTCTTGTATTTGACAGTTTTTGATACTATAATATGACAAAAACATAATTTTAAACATGGTAAAACACTGCCACATGGCTTCAGTTAACTGAATGGAAAATATAACAATGGACTCTTCCTGCAAGAGCATTATATCCACAGTACTAAGGGAAGTTTCTTGTTACCCCTCTGGTCTGCGTTTCATTCCAACCTCATTGTTACAACACCTGCGGCAAAGTCTCTGAATTACACAGCCGTTTGTTCAAGCTTAAATGACACAAGCTGCTTGTCTGTGGTGCCACTGCTCCTTCACTGGTATGCTGCCATTGTTAGCCATGTTAGCGAGTCACTCCATCAAGACCAAAGTAAAATTCCGATGTTGTAACATTGAAAGACATGCAACACATGAAAACAAGGCTATTTAAACCGTGCCTCTGTGTCACTGTTTGTGATGAGATCCCTCACTGCTGCAGAGCTTATAAAGGAACGGTGGATGTGGAAGGAAAAGTAAAAATCAGGGAGTACAGAGAGGAGGAGGAGGAGAGAGCCGGCGCAATCATGTCGACAAGCCTTTCAGGGAAATACGTATGCAGTCGGTTGCACTTAACCAAGACTGACAAATCTTCATACTTAAGAAAATAGAAGGGATTTCTGGGCCAAGCACATCACAGATATGTGCCTACACAGCCTTCACATTATTTTAACTTGTGTTCTGATTTGTTCAAAGAAAGAATACATTTCAGTTTTATTCATTTTTCTGCTGTGATAGCACTCCACTACATTAGTGTTCACCATGTACATTTCTGGTTTGGACAATTTGATTGATGTAATATCTGTGACAGTTTGTAATATCACTTCAATTCCAACAGCCACACCGTTAACCAGCTGAAGACTGCTGAGGACTGAGGACATTGCTTAGTCCCATCTGTGTTGGAGCACTACATAGGGTACTCCATGACTCCATACATTACTCTGTGTGATGTATCGAATCACAGTGTTGAAGTTACAGGACCACTCACTGCTTTGAGTTTTCTGTCTGGTTACTGGCCATCACCACATCAGTATGGAGTCATAGGAGTGCCATATAAAAGAATAAATAAGAATTGCATTTTATTTCTCTTTATGTTTCCACATTTATTGTCTTATTCCTTCCCAGATTTATTCTTTTATTTGTGTGTTTTGTGATCTGCTTTTTACTTTGCTGCCTACACTGGGGCCACAGTGTAGGGTCAGGCATTAGTGACCCTGGAGTTGGTATGCACACTTCAGCAGGAGATCTGCTTACTATCCTGAAGGTTTGAATGGTTCAACAGATGGTCTGGGTGATGGGAGAAAGCAAAAGGCGACCTGAGAGAAGGGGTGAAGCAGTAACAAAACGGACAAATGTATGCTTAAAAAGTCTGGATGTTTCATCAGGGTGTACAAGTGAACTCCTGGTCTTACTTCTCAGGAATGCCTGGCATCCAGCTGGCTGCCCGGATTCCATCTGGCTGGGATCAAGTGAAGGCCAGATCTGAGGTGACTATTTGTCCCGGGGATCAGGCAGACACTCAGCCAAACCCACCCGTGATCAGAGCACCGTAAACTCCCAAACCGTTTGGGTGCTGGAGGGGTTTGTGGATCACTTAAAAGCTAAAGTTGTAAAACAGTGTAACTAAAATAGTGTTGTTCACAAATGTTTTTTGACTTCATATTGACAGTGTAACCCGTATTTCAGTCTCGAATGCATGTACTGTGCATAATCTCTATTTCACAAGTATCATTCTTATAACGTTATATGACCTGATGCACAACCTTTGCACCTTTACAGGCATGCCACTGTTACCAAATACCATTAATCTATTCATCATTCACCGCCTCTATAAACAAATTATAAATATTACACTTGAAGCGACCAAAACCCATTTGAGGGGTGAAGGGAGAAAGGAGAATTTGGTTCATATTCACTATATATATATATATATAGTGTATTGATTTGAATAAGCCGAAGGTTTTCAAACTGTGAGGCACACTACTCCCGGGAGAGTTGAAGTGGGGGCCGCGAAGGGTAGTAAAGTCAGTGTGATTTACACTTTGAGGATATCATTATCTCTGATGTCCACTGATGAATGCTAATGAACGTCCAGAAATCTGCCTAGAAATCATAGAAAAAGACGCTCCTTATAACTCCAGAACTTGCCTGAGAATCATCATGTTTTTTAGTTTTCTTCAGTATCAAAGTAAAGTAGTGATAGTTGTCTGTTCACTGGGTTCACTGCAAACAGGAAATGCAAATAGAGAATTTAGCATACTTTTAATGGTGTCAAATTGCCAGAGTGTAAACAATGTAACATTATCAAATGCTGTGGATGTACCATAAACGTTACTTTCAGTCAGAAGGAATGAGGAATGTTAAATTCCAGGATTACCACTAAAGATGATGAAAGCCTCAAAATGCTGAAGAAACAAAAATATGCACGACCAAAAAAGAGAGACTTTTTAACTGATTTAACTGACAAAAACTTGTCCAAAATGTCAATTTTTTGTTGACTACAGCTAACAAAAATCAAATGATTAATTTTTGACTAAAACTAAATGTACACTTTTGCCAAAAGATCAAACTTGAATCAAACTCAGGTGCTAAAAATTAACACGGATTCTGGTGTATCATTACAGGTTTGTAAATAATAACCGCTCTGACAGTCCTTCCCAATTTGTAGTGGTATTTACAGAGCTTAATAAAAACCCAGACTCAAACCACTGGAGCGTAACATTCCACCTTCTCCACAGGAATGTTCAGCCTTCATTCAGGTGGTTTTCTGTCTGCATTCTTCAGTGGGAGCAACACACCTGTGGGGCTGTAGTATACCACAGCAGAAACCTGCCTACCTGCACACACCGATAGAGTTCCCACCAACAGCACTGAAGTGTAATGTGACCCACAGCTCTTTGGAGGCTGTCCCAGCCTGTAATCTAGTCTGGGATAACTTGGGTCGCCCTCGGTTCTGCGTGGGAGAGCCCAACAGACTGTGTGGCACAATGGAGGTCTTGTGAGCTACTCAGATGGTTGAAGAATTTCCGATAGTCGAAAGAAAAATGACAGATGAGGAGAATCTGCTGATTTATGCAAGAAGCTAATGACAAAGCCATGAAGGCAGCTCAGACTGTTGCAGCCATGTTTATAAGTGCAAAGTGTTTCCATAGGAGTTCAGAATAATTAGAAAACTGTTTATGGATATTAAAACTCTCCCATGGTGCGGGCCTGGTCTGATCATATGGCAACCAAATGCCTGTTCTGCAAACTCAAAGCAGCGTTAGTGCTGAGCTCTTGTCCCAGGGGTCGAGACTTCAGCTCCAGGAGGTCAAGCATTCACTGTGCAGCCACTAATGGACATACAGTACAATAGAAAGGCAATGATGCTACACCGAAACTAAACCGCTGTTACATAACACAGTTAATGATTTCCCTAGAGAGGAGGCACCGCAAGCTTTGTCAAATATTGTCAGAGTGAGTGTGTTTGTGAGTGTGAGTGAGTGTGGAATCAGACATTTGAGGTGAAATATACAAATGACTCGGACATAAAATAAAAAACAAAAAAACAAAAAATGATTTCAGTATTCACTCAGGCATCACAGAACATCCAGATTTGGCTAGGATGAAGAACAGCAAAAAACATGCACAATACAGTGGAGAGGAAAAAAGTTGAATCAGTGGCTGCATCTCTCAGACAGACGCTCGTCTAACACGCAGGGAGCGCTTCCAGAAATAACCCCAGCTGCCTATGAGTGGTGTCCCGCAATCACAAACAAAACCTCCCTCGGTTGACATAAACAGCATTACTTCACAGAACGGAGCAGAGCTGGAAGGAGTGGTTGGTTAATCGCCAACTATTTTAATAGCAAATCACTTGTTTCAGTGATTTAACAAGCAAATATAGTGAGATACTCCTACATGTTCCCAGATTCCAGCTTCTCAAACGGTAAGATTTGTCAACTTGGGCTCTGCGAAGTTGTGATTCACAAATTCTAAAAAAAAGGTTTTGGAAACTTGCTCCACTCCGGTGAGGACAGTGGTCCTCCATTCACATGTCAAAGTCGTAATCGGTGTGCTGCTGCAGTGGGTGCTGTTGGAGTACAGATGAAGAACTGTAAGTGGCCTAATCTGTGACCCCCCCCCTCCCAGAGTGTCTTAAGACATATGGGGGCAGGAGGACTGTCAGGGCAGCCCCAAAGCCTGTGAATACTCCATGCATGCTGTGGAGAGAAGATGAGCAGCAGCATGCAGCACCACTCCTCTGTCCTCCTTCACACACATCATCACCATTTTGTTATGTCACAAACACAATCATAAAACTTCCACTATCACTCTGTCACACAGTTTTTAGAGACCCCCCTCCCCACCTCTTACCTTGGCGCACAGTTTTCAGCCTGACGGGACCTTTGCAGCAACGAATCACAGTTAAAATGTCATAAAGGGGTAATCCAGACACAGGCAGCCCCTCGACCTCCAGGAGCAGCTCCCCTTCGCAGAGTTCCCCGTCCTGGTAAACCACAGCATCCTCTCTAACTTGCCCGACGGACGCGAACTGTCCGTCCTCTGCTCCGCCGCGCAGCTCCACGTGCAGCCACCCGCGCGCGTCCCGGGACACCGCGCACTCTCTCACTTTGGTGATCCAGTGGTTCTTCTTCTTCTGGATGACTTTCGACATGATGACTCGGGTCCAAAGCCGAGCCCGTTAGCTCCGCGGACTGGTGTAAAAGTCAGCCGACGCATAGCACAGAGACGGTCCCAGCAGGCGGAGAGCTTCAGGGTGTTTGGGTGTCACTCCAACATTTTCAGCCAAATCCTGGGCCAAGGCACGCTGCTCCCGGCGCGCGGATACACGCATCGATGGATTAAGATCCGGACTGTTTCCGCATCTTTGACAACAACAACAACAACAACAACAACAGCACACGCTCTGACTGCTCGCTATGGGATATAATCCGCTCTCAGAGTGCTCGCTTTACATTCAGCGACTCTCCTCTTCTCTTAGTCTTTTACTTCTCTGTCCAGTATTTCCCTTTTTTTTTTTAAAAACTTTCCACAAGAGAAAGGACTGTCACCTGTACCCATCCCGCGAGGGGGCTGGGCTGATCACAGCGGCGCCTTTAAGCAGGTGAACACCACGTTGGTCCTGTCTGCTCCTGCGCTGTGGGTGGTGGTGGAGGAGGCGCATGCGTCCAGCCGCTACTCCGCGCGGTGTTCAAGCACTCAGAAACAAGAAGTCCTCACATGACAAAAATTTTGAAAGTACTTTATTTTAAATTGATTTAATGATTTAAACATACTGTACTTTTATTATTACTTGCAGTAGTAGGAGTGGGTGGATTCAGAGATTTGCGGGCCCTATAGGTTCACCTATCTGGGGGCCTCCCTCTGCCTTATTCTCACCCTTCCTCTCATGATAATGTTGGTATTGGCAGTGGTAAGAGAAGTATAGACGTTTTACTTAAGACACCAAAACTGAATAAATAAAAACTAAGATGTAAAAGCCCCATATTATCAGCATAATTAACTTTAATGTACTACTAATAAGTTAATTGTCCGTAGTCTCATGTTTTCCTCTGACAGCCCTAGAAATAAGACAAACCAATAAGATTTTAGATTAAAGAAACTTTTATCAATGTGTGACAGTAACATTATCTACAATAATGCAAATATCTGGGGCGTCTGCAGGTTGGAAAGAGCGAGGAGAGATCATGTAAGAAACACATGCCATTTCACAGGCTCTCCGGTTTTCCTGCCTAAAGTACAGTAACTGTTGCACCCTACCACAGGCTGCGAGGGCAGTGGCCTGGATAGCAGTGCATGAAAAGCAGCTTTCTATCCCATTTCATCTCAATGTTGAGTGCTGGGAGTGTTCACGGTGACTCAACTCTGTCACTTTTACCTCTCCTGCCTGTCATTTGAGATATTTGTCTCCAATAGATAGAATATTTCTGTGATTCTCTATTTTCATTGCGTGGTCTATATTAAATTGATTTTGTATCTGTGTGTATGGTAAACACAACATGACACAGTATGTGTTGCAAAGTGGGCTCCGTTCTGCCAGTCCCACGTCACATGACATCCTCAGAAGTAACAGCTGCAGGCCACTGAACGTGACACACATTCAGGCTGATGTGCTGTGACTGGTGAGGTGAACACTGGTTCTAACATACAGCGCTGTGATCAAATCACCATCTGAAAACATGACTTCAGACACAAAAGCTTTATCTGGAATGGTGCTTTTCACATGGACGTGTGTTGTCTTAGTCCCTGTCACACCGAGACTGCACTGATGTTCCAGAAAATGATTATTAGAGTGCACCTGGCTGTGCTTTCTTACTGTACAAAAACTATTTTGATAGAACTTGAACCATAATATTATGTATATCAATTGTACAATTTAAAGGCCCTGCACGCCAACACAGGCGTTTTGGGTGGTTCTGGCTAATAAGAGCTCTGCTCAAGTTGAAGTTGGGCAGAGATATGTAAAGAATTACATAAGTTTGCCTAATGCATTGTACTAGTAAGAGTGATACATTTATTTCAATGGGCTGTATTGTTGATGATTGATAAAGATTACATCCACTTTTGCTGGGGTGGTGCTACAGACTGCAGCAGTCGGCCAAGATATAGTCCGGTACATAACCTCCTGTAAAACTGTAACTCACATTTTGCATGGATTAAACAAACAAGATATAATGTGTTAATTAATGAGCTTTAGAAGTGCTGGTGGGTGGATTTTGTTACCTTTGGACAGACTCAGGCTAGCTGTTTCTCTCTATTTCCAGTCTCTATGCTAAGCTAAGATAACCCGGCTGCTGGTTGTAGCGTGGATAAGCGTATTTGCCAAAATGTTGGCACGTCAGTCAAGCCAATCCGGAAGCACAAGTGGGTGCATTTGAACTCATCTGTAAATCACCACTCCCTAAATGTTCCACTATGTTCACCAGCTAGTCGCTGATTGTGTCAGTCTGTTGTTTGGTGCTGAGCAGGTATTGCACAGGGGGTTTTAGAGCTTTTTCTCCCAAAAACAACTTCCTGCTGCCACCAAAAATGACGCTATGAGAGCGGTGAGAATTAAACAAAATATCTAAATGGAGAGCATCCCTATTATCACTATTGATGATATATTACTGTGAAGTCCAGTCAGCCAGTAGTGTGTTTACTGGGCAGTGGTTTTGTGCATGTGAGAGCGATTAGTGCAACATAGTTGAACAGCTGCTCAGTAGAGTTTAGAAATAATTATTTCTGTCCCACATAAAAAAAATACCATCATGCCCAGACTTTGCATTGCACACACTGTGTTCTACATTAGTGTTTAGCCATATTTCTGCACATTTGATGAGTGTGTCAAAAAAAGCATTTTATATTTTATCAGAAAGCGTTTTAATCCAGTGAAAAGTATTTCTTTGTTACCAGACAACCTGAGAAGACTGATAAACAACTTGTTGTGGAATACATTGCATATTGACATGAAGATTAATTCAGTGGCTGTTTGTAATTTAGAGATACAGCTGAGGGGCACAATGATCTGTATAATCAATGAGAAACAGACTCATGTACACCTGCGAAGGATCAGATGGCTGGAGGGTTTGTTAAATAATGCAGCAGTTACCAGCTGAATCCTCATATTCCAGCTGTCTCACAGGATACAAGCTTCAAATCTTCTCTTGTAGAGAAACCTGTAATAGATGCAGTAAGCAGCAGTTACATATTAATGAGTACAATCTTCAATTTTGGTGTGTATATTGTGCATACACTACCAATATTTGCTCATGTAAAATGCTAATGTGGCAAAATCACATGATGGAAACACATAATTGCCAAAATAAAGTTCTCCTTAAGAAATCTAAAATGTGATTATTCCTGTCAAAATGTCTGTTATAAGAAGACCAAGGAGAGTGTGGGGGGGGGGGGACGACAGACATAACGATAAAGAGCGTAAGGCAGATATGAAAACACGGACTCAAAGACTGACAACAGAATGGCAGAAAGTGAAATATCGTTGTTTGTGACAATGATTTTGACCATTCATTGAAAATTAGGGCAGTAGAGAAGTCATGACACATGAGCGAGAGAGAGAGTCGGGATCTGGAAGACATGATGACAAAGCGGCTATGCTGAGTTGAGTTGTCATGCAGTGGATGTTATACTCTGGCCATCCAACCCCCTCCCTTACATAAGACACACGCATGGCTGCGGGCGTAGAAAACAAGGTCTGTCCCCATGCATTGAGCCTTCCCCTTCACTGGTTTGTAACCATGCAGTGCACAACAGGAGCAGACAGTGAGCAATATTGAATTATTTAGGCACAGAGAACATTGCAGCAATGGAGGAAACAGGACTGTGTTGACTTTAGTCTAGAAAGTAAAGCAGTGGGAATTTTAAAAGGCAAAGTTGGTTATTCATGAAAATTCCCACAGAGCGTTTCTCTGTGTGCTTTTATGAAAATGTTCATTATGCATGTCTGCACACCAGTGATATAAGGACACTGTATTCAAATTCTAGCCGAAATTACCAGTTTGAGGTAAGTTTACTGTACTTGAAGCTGCACTAATCAATATTTCATCAAGAATGGATCAAATGACTGCTTGTGTGTGAAAGGTGGTACTCGTAGTGGTGAACCCACACCTAATTATCAACTGACTCTACAGCTTCTCTCAGCTCCACTGCGCTTTATAGAATTTTTCAGCTCATTGTGTTGGTTTTACAACTTTACTGTTTTGGTTCAGTCTCAGCATTCTCAGAAACATAATTTCCAGATACTTACATTCACCAAGTGGACGGAAACTATCCCAGCTGTTTAACAAAGTTGTGGCGGTTAATCAGACATGTAACCGACCAGTTAGTGGTCATCCTTGAAGTCTTTTCCTTTGTAAAACTGAAATATACTTTTTGAACCAAAAATCTCACCTTTGCATCACATGTCCAAGTAAGTTTCCTAGCGTTGCGGCTTTTTCACCTCATTGTGATGCACCAAGCCATAATGGGCTCATTACTGCCCCCTGAGGAAGAAAGGCAGAAAACGCCATCTGGGACTTGCCTGTTGATTAGAACCATAGTTGTTTTTCCCTTCAATGGCGACAAGGGGCAACAATGAACCCTTTCCACACTTAAAACCAAACTTCAACAGGAAACACAAAGGTGAGATTTATGCTTTATCAGAGGTGGCTTATTGTTGTTTTGTTTTGCCAAATATACATGTGGCCCCACCTCCATTAAAGAGAAGTACACAGCCGCTTCCCTGAGCTTTTCTATGGAAACATCCGTGGTTAAACAGAAACAAGACTACAAATGAATGAAAATGTTGCTTCATATTTGCTAATGAGTTCAACATATCATAACAATAATACAATAATCTAATTTTGTACTTTACAATTTAAGTAACATTTTGAAATAAATTAAGGACTTTTAGTCAAAGAGTATTTTTACATTGGGGTATTGCTACTTTAAGGTTCTGAGTACTGTTTTCCACCACTGGTGCACAAGCAAACACATTCCCTGCCGCCACACTAACACACACATGAGATTTACATCACCCACAGACCTCATGCTCAGTTTAAAAATATTTCACTAAACTAGATGATAAGGTTTTCTTCCACCTCCACTTTTGTTTTGTTAGCTCACAGTTCCAAATGGGACACAGACAAATCTCAGCCAGTGAAACAGGTTTTTATCACAAATGATGAGTTGTTGTCTTAAGCAGGAGGCGGTGGACGGCCTTCGGTGCGAATTTCATCACAGGTTTGATGTTTGTGTTCGACAGCTTTCAAGGCACCAACTGAACACACTGCTGTCAGTAAAAGGACCAGTGTCTAACTTCTCCACTACTTGTTAACGCAAATGAAATCCTAATGTTCAATCCAATTCCCCTGTTCCTGGAGATCCTGTTTAAAAGGGGTCAGTCTTTGGTCTGTCTGTGTATGTGTGTATTTGGGCTGCTTTTAAACCACAAACTGCAGGATTAATGAGCAGTATGTCCAAAAAAATAACACCATACTTCCACATTTCATATTTTAATCTGTTTCTATGAAATCTCATGGGGAGTGAATGACAAATAAGGGACATTTCTGCCCTTGAGGCATCCTCAATTCACCTGATGAGGACTGACAGTTTAATAACTGAAGGTAGAGCTATAATGTATCTGGGACAGGAATGTATAGGTTAGAGTTTATATTTAGAAAACGCAGAGAAGTGAAAGGAATTTAATTAACTGGAATAGTTGATATGTAATATAAAGGTACTGCCAACTTGCAAGTTTATATTTAGGCTACTTGCTTTCATCAAGACTAGACTGTAGCTGCAGCTGAGATCGATAGCTGAGATCTTCCACAACCGGCATCAAAAAGGTGTTTCATTTGTTCTGAGATGCATCAACTCTCTCCCATCAAACATCACATATCCTATTGAGACAAACAATAATGTAATTAAACCTAATTCTACACTTTAAACAATCAAAACATGGAAAAGTAACAGGAGACATTTGTATTGTATGCAGGAAAAACAAAATCTTTTGAATGATTTATTATCTAAACTGAATCCTCTTTAGTGCCTTGTTCTTTTCATCTGGAAGAGACGAGATGGAGCTGTTTTCTTTTTTTGCCTTTTAGCTTTATTTTGCTTCCAAAGAGAGCACCTGCCTGTTTTACCTTCACGGTAATGCCTTTTATCATCTCTTATGTCTGTGACATGCACTCAATGTCAAACATGTTTGATGGCCTAATTTCTTCGGTTTTAATGTAATGAACGGTTTTTGTATGTCAGTTGTCTGGTAAGTGATGCTGTAGCTGACCAGGAAAAAGCAAATGTCAACGACACCCACTAAAGTCAAACTGCATATTAAGGCCAAGGAGAGAGAAACGCATTTTAATGCTCAGCAAACCTGCATAAAAGCAAAGTTCTCATCGTTGAACTAAAAATAGGTTGGACATCAGCGCGTGTTTTATGAGATGAAAAGCACTCAAAGATGTGAGGACCGGACGCATATGAATCATTTCCAACTGATATTGAGGTTTTGCTCGCAGCTGCAGTGAGTGTCTTAATAATTGTGTTATGCTTTTACTGAGTTCCAGCTTATTAGAGCTTTTCATGATAGCATACGCAACCCAAATATTACTCCTCTTTAATGTCCCTGATAAGAATCAATTTGTGCAATTGACAAGTCTTAAAGGACTAGTTCGTCATCTGGGGAAATATGCACATTTACTTTTATGCCCGAGAACTAGATGAGAAGATTGATACCACTTTCATATCTGTCCAATAAATATGAAGCTATAAAGCCAGGAGACGCTTAGCTTAGCTTAGTTTAGCATAGCATAATGTCTTGAAACAAGGGGAAACAGCTAGCCTGACTTTGGAAAGAGCCTCCCTTTGCTAATTACCAAGTAAAGTTTTAGGAAATTTGGTCTAATTTTGTAATACATTCTTTATGTATATAAAGAAAGATACATACAATATTCCCACTATTTTTATAATAAAAAAGGTACTACTGCAATTATGTTGTGTCTTGTTTCTAGAGTGTGGATCTGTTTCCCTGCTGTGTTTTGATGCCCTTCCTGTTCTTGTTAGTCTCTCCCCTGTGTCCCTGATTGGCCCCACCTGTTCCCAGTGTTCACCTGTCTCTTGTTTCCCTCATTAGCACTGTGTGTATATATATATATATATATATATATATGTGTTGCATCTTTCCCTTGTTGGTACATTATTGGTTGTCTTGGTTCATTGCGCCTGCTTGGTAATCTTTTTTTTCTTCCATTGACTTATCCTTGTTGTGTTGGACTGCCTTTGTGTTTCTGCCTCATGAAGATTCCTTATGTTTTGTGTTTCGTCTGGGATTTATCTACCCAAGTGTTTTTTTTTTCTCGTTTAATGGTAAACCTGCTCCCGCCAGTCTGCGCTTGGGTCCTTGTCTCCTGCTGCTTGAACCTCAAACTATTTATGTAGTACGGTATTTAATTTGCAGTTTGTGCCCTTTTTTTAAAAGATTTTTTACTTGTAGATACTGCTATGTGCTTAGAGTTCTTCAGTTTTGTTCTGTTTGCTCTATGAACATTGATTTACTCTATTATGTTCTCTTGTGTTGTATTATGTCTTGAAAAGTTGATAAAACAAGCACCTCCTTACAAAAAGCAAAGTGTCAGGACGTCACTGTTACTGGCCAAAAATAGTAAAAACATGTAAAAAAGTTTTTTGTACACATTAAACAAACAAAATATAAAGGGATAATGAATGAGCCTTAGAGGTGCTAGTTACCTTTGGACAAAGCCAGGCTAGCTGTCTCCTTCTTGTCTTTATGCTAAGCTAAGCTAACCAGCTGCTGTAGCTTCATATATAAATGGACACATATTTGAGTGGTATCGATTTTCTCATTAAGTCTTGGCAAATAAGCATATCAATAATAGTGTATGTATGTAAACATGCTAACTGAAGGCCACTTAACATGCAGAGTCTGAGTTGCCACTCTTATTGCTGCCCCACTGGTCGTAGGGATCTATGATTCAAAATGTTCTTTTTCTGTTGACTAATGGCCATCACAACATTTAGAGCAACGTATGACTGTTTGTTTGTGACTTTGGAAAATTCGGGCAGCATAGTTCAAAATATATTGCTGGGAAATGCAGTTCACAGCAACAAAGTGCTTATTTACCGAGATGGGAAAAAATCAAGGTCTTGGAGACAACAGAGATTACAACAATAGAACTGACAAAATGAGACATTTCCATGATTCAGAGATGAGTCAGCCCATTATTGTGAACACTACACAGGGAGGATGTTTGGTGGGTGTGAGGATGTGGATGCTTGTTGTCCAGGAAGTCACAAAGCTAAGCAATTAGAGGAGGATGCCTTTTTTGTTAATAAGGATATCCTGTGTGCTCACAATCCTGTCATGTGATTGAGGAGAGCTGACTCTGAATTGATTTACTGGAGTTGAGAGATATTACATTTGTTCCCTGCCACACATATTGACATTATTAGATTAATGATTAGCGCAATAACAGGGGGGAAAGAGTGAAAGAACCCTGCACACTGTTGATCACTTGTTTGCACTTTCTTAATGAGGTTTCGGCCCTCAGACTTTCATCTGGGATTTTGTGCTGCCTTCACAGTGAAGCATTTTTTAACTCATGCTGCCAATAAGACTTCATGGTGTGCAAGGACGTTCTTGAAACCTTTACCAACAAGGAACATGTTGCAAAAACAAGGGTACTTTATAATGCTGACCTATAAAGTTCTTCTAACCTTAAAGCTGCAGATATTGTTTGCTTGGTTTTCCTCTGGGGGAGATCAGAACAAGCGGAAAGTGCTCAGACTCTATTCTTAAAGTAACACTTGCAATACCACTACAAAAAAGTAATCCATTACAAGTAAATGGCCTAAATTCAAAATCTTACTCAATTAAAAGTACACAAGTGTCAGCATGCATTAATGTGTTCATCACTTTAATGTTGCAGCTAGTAAAGGTGAAGCCAATTTGATTTACTTTATATACTTCTGGGTAGCTTAACCTATAATAATACGTCATCATATACACGGCTTGGCCAAAAAAAAAAGTCACCACCTGGATTTAACTAAGCAAATAGGTAAGAGCCTCCCATTGGATAATTACTGCATGGGTGATTATGTTTCAGCTGGCAACAAGTTATTTAACCCTAACTGACG
>JAVQJV010039239.1:0-12733 GCA_036024995.1 Gadopsis bispinosus
TCGGCCTTCATCAGATTAATGATCTGGTGTTGAGGCTTTCGGACTCAGACAAGTCACATCAATGGCAGAGAGCATCAAGGCACAAAAAGCACAACAAAGCTAAACGTGTGGCACGATACTGCTTTCTGGTTTTGACCCTTGCCTGCCTCACCTTCCCATAAGCCTTTCCATCTAATTTTTGTTATTAAAATCAGTGCATCTGCTCTGCCTCAGTCGTCTGCATTTGGGTCCTATCCCCCGTGTTCCTTGATGCCCTGCTTGCAACAAGCCCCCAAGAAGTGTGCCAAGTGGCCAAACTGTGTAATTACATTGCCCAAGAGGACTTTTTCCCATAGACTCACATTGTGAAAGATGTCTGGTTAGTGGATAATTGTACACTGTAAAGGTGCACTTATTTAACACATTAGCCCTTATTTAAATAATTATGCACCAAAAGTTGTAAAGTTCACTTATAGCCAAATCCAGAGTAATAGAGTTACTGCCATTCATGTGAACAAGCCTGAGACTGACCCGTTGGGAGGCGGAGTTAAAGGAAACGCTAGTGTGCTTGCTCTGTGGGCTGCAAAGCCGGGTAATTTTATACTCAAAATTTGGCTTCATGCGCCACTGAGCAACTTTCAAAGGAATGATCGTTGGCTTGCACAACTGCGACATGATTAGCTTGAATAACTTGCATGCTCTAAAACAATGGGTGTAGTACTTTACCACAGGTGCTCCGCGCCTTGTACTCTGAGGCCTCAAGACCTGCTTGTGTCTCAGTACATTATGATTAGCCATGCTACAGGAAATTAAGAGCCTGGGGTGAGACTGGTAAAAGGAGAGGAACTTTTCACCAGCCGGAGCAGTCGGGGTCAAAGGTCACATGTCATTTATCGATGTCAGGCTTCTCCCCGTCGCTCCTCTCTGAATGCTAATCACTTACACACTGCTACAACAATACGATTAGACTTGATTAAAACAGTCCATTAGCATAGAAGTCAGTGGAGGCTGAGCACAATACGGACAAAACAGCCCGCTCTCCTCAGTAACGCGCTCATTCTGTGACTGTTTTCTTGTGTCAACAATACCGCTGAATGGCCAAGTCTGTCAAGCCTTCAGCGAGCTGTAAGCCCAGGGAACACTGTCGCAAATCAGCATCTCGTGTGTGTCCAATAAGCATGTTTTCTGCCGTTGACGTGCATATGATTCCAAAGCCGCTACAATGTCATTGTAACCAGGAACTAATTATTGATCAGCTTTCACTCCATGGTTTCGCAGTGGGGGCCACCAGTTAACCACTTCTCCTCTGGGAGATGACTAGTCATTTGCTGGGGTGCGCCGCTGAGAATTTTTGACTGCGGTAATCTCTGGATTGAATGGAGATTAACCGCCATGTGGGGTGATGACTCTCCTCTTTGTCTTTTTTGTCTGGATGGGGATCTGCTCTCCTTATCGCTCTGCCTCATTCCTCTGGGGCAGTTCCCCGTCCGTTATCAGCGCAGCTCCATCTACATGGAAATCAAAGCCTTTGCAGAAGTGGAATACGATTAAGGAGGGGGAGAAAAGACTAATCTTTCCCCTCTCGACTCATGCTAATAATGCACCGCATCAACCTACGAAGAGATGAGAGACTGAACAACAACACACATGCTCCCTGTTGTTGTGAAGGTGGATGGATGGATGAACAAGGTGGCACAATGGCAATGTGTTCATGTGTAACTCATGAAACATTTCAGCTGTGAGGCTTCTTTTTGTCTGTGGGCCTTGAAAATGAGGATTAACTCTCGCTTCACAGGACCCAGCTGCCTGACACTGACCTCCTTTGTTTTTTTTAATGACCAAAGACTAGATGCCTGTGTGCATTTGTGTGTGTGTGTGTGTGCACAGAATCAGGGGTGGCCGCTAAACGGAGGGCGGGTTACAGAGGGGATTAGAACCCACACAGCAGCCTCTCTCCCCAGTAAACAAAAGTACATCGTACAGTGTGTGTGTGTGTGTGTGTGTGTGTGTGTGTGTGTGTGTGTGTGTGTAAATGTATGACATGCCACTGCTGCTGACACCAGACAAAAAGAGGAAGACTGAGTCCATCTGTGAAAGCACCGGGATTAAGCTGTGCTCAAGCCAAGAGTTACACGTCAATCAACTGCTAAGTTTACGTGTGAGTGTGTGTACTTATGCCAGTGTGTTACACGCACACACAACTGTACACCTGCGTATATATACACACACACACACACACACACACACACACACACACACAGACACATCTCTGGTCCGGCAGTGGGGGAGGGAAGACCCCAACACTGTTGTTTTCATATGTAATCTGTGGGATGAAGTGAAGCCAGCGATATATCAATCACACTCAGTGGCTGCAACACGACAAAAAAAATGAAGAGAAGAACTTTTTTCTTCTTTATCGCGTGTCAACTCTTTCGGCATCAAAGCACGAATCAGAACTGAATGACATCTTTTTGTAATGTAGAACACAAAAGAACTGCTTTTTGAAAAACATAAATGTTGACGTTTGAGATGTAGAAAAAAAGATATTTCATGCCGACTTCTATCTGCTTTCTCGTACACACCCTCACGCATGGGTCACCCCCCCCTTCAACCTACTGTGTGCTGTCTCTTTGAGAAGCTTGTTGTTGCGCTGTCAGGACCCCCGACTGTTCCCCCATAATGCACCAGCACTTCTGCATGGCACCCTGTGGGGGCCAGTCTGAAGCCACCAGTGTGCAGGCTGCAGCCATTCACAAAGGTCGAGGCTGTCATTCTGTAGGTGTGTGTGTGTGAGGGGGCCTGACCTGGATGTAGTAGACCCCTCAGTAGCAGAACATGAAGGTGGGGGGTCATTATGCCCCCACGTGCTGTGTATTAGTGATTGAAGCTGGCTCACACCGCTACACCTTTCACCCCGGCTGGAGGGGGAAATTGAAATCAATACACCCTATGATGAGGCGAATGAAGTGGGACAGGGGTGAAAGCAAGAGGGAGGAGGGGGGGTGCTTCGACTTGATGGATGGCTGGTTAAAGAGGGGCGATCAATTACCCTGATGGATTGCTTTTTGGGGATTTCAGAAATGAGAGGATCTCTGCTCCTTAAAGACCGATTGTCCACTGAAGGCGGAGGAATGGCTGGGCGATTGCTCCACTGCAGAACATCCAGCATGGCTGGGATATCATTTCACTTAGATCTTTGTTGATGTGAGAAGTGGCAACTGGTCCCTCCTCCTCTCCTCAGTCCTTTTATTTTTCGAAAATGTTTAATCCCCTGCCTCCCCTCCCCACCCCCCTCCACACATTCTCCCTCTAACGGATCCCCTCGCTCCACATTATTCTCTGTGCATTTTAATTTTTTTTTCTGTCACCGGGGGCCCAGTTTCCCCGCCCACTCTCCTCATTTTCGCCCGAGTCTAGAATAGTGGAGCCAAGAAATAGTTAATCTCTCCGGCTGCTGCTGTGATTGGCCGCTGTATGCAGCCTTCAGCCTCCTTGAATGAGAAACAGGGGTAACCAGGCAACTTCAGAGCTGGAGAGAAGAGGGGGAGAAAGAAGAAGAAGAAGAAGAAGATAGAGCTTTACGGGAAGAATTTCGAACATGTAAAAAGCGAGGCAATGTGATTTCACCTTGTGTGTCCGGCAAATGGAATTAACAAATGGATTTTCTTAAACACGCTCTCTCTCTCTCCCTCTGTCTCTCTCTCTCAATGGGGGGAACATAGAGCGCTCAAATGAAGGGGACACAGATGTGGATTAAAACGCATAAATGGGACACTCCAGAGACGCATCAGCTGAGAAAAGGTGAGTGACATCTCAGACCCGAGCTTCTCCATTAACGGGAGCCTTTAAAACTGCGAGGCTGTAGCTGTTTAAGGATGCAAGGCGGCTCAGCGGCGTGTCAGGATTTATGGAACACAGCGGAACAGTCCGCTGTGGACGGCTGACAAACGGCCACATATGTGATCAAATGTAACAAATGAGATCAGAAATGAGCTCGTGAGTAAGACCATCGACGGCGCCTGCTGGATCTGAACGTGGGGTCGGTTGAAGCGCAAACGCCGGTCGCCTGTCAAATAACCCGCTGTCCCAAATTGAATTGCGCACAAACTGGAAACGGACATTTCGTTTGGCGATGATTCCAAATGGATGCACGACTTAGGCTACGCGTGCAGCGTCTGCTGCTTTACAAGATGCCTGCTAAAGATGCAAGTATCAGGAAACGCTAACAGCTTTTTCAACCACGTCTGCACCCCCCCCCCCCCCCCCCCATATTCAAATGAAGAGATGTCCTGCTGCAACAGCAGCCCCACTGCGCGCTAACCCGCTCTGATGCTGAGTGAATGATGACGCATATGTTGCTAAAGGTATTGATTTCTGTTCAGAAGCGGTTAGTAAATGCTCAGCAGGCTGCATATGGGGGGTGGGGGGGGAGTACCTGTGGATGGATGGTTGGATGAGAGCGCACAGCGCAGCATCACCGGTCTGACCGGCAGCGCTGAGCCAAAGTCTACAGTGCACAGGCCTGCAGAGGAGCGAGTCCTCTGGGCTTCTTTCACCTCTAAGTGTCACAGTGGGGATAAAAACTCTCCTATTAAGTGAAGAAGCGTCTGTGGGAGGGGGGGGGGGGGGCTAAACAGCGTCAGGCCGTGCAGTTGCGCCCACATTTGGATTTTCCCGAAGAGAGACGGATGGATATCAGATAATAATCGTCTGTTGTTGTTTGTGGCACCATATGTAAATATATTGACTACGAGCCAAACAGACTCGTATTAGTGAGTCATTTGATCTAATTTGGCTCTTGTTTTGTGAAAAATAAGAGTTATGCTTTGCAAAGTACAATTTTGTAAGACTCATTTGCAACAATTTCTTAGAATCTTCATACTAGTGGAGTGTGTTTCCATGATTTTAACCTCTTAAACCCTAAACCCACCCCCCCTTGGGTAAAACTGAATATGAGCCAAGAAGACCAGTTCAGTACTGGACCATATGTCTATCATGATGTCCTGTGCTTTCTGCTTGAGCAATAATGTAAGAGCAGGCATTGATGGAAAATGGTCTTGGCTACTGCTGTCGAAAAGCAGTATAACAAAACAGCTAGCAGCCATAAAATAAGCTGCTGGTGAAATAATGTGGCTCACCTACTTCTTGTTGTGCTCTCAAATGACCACAAGTCATGTTTAAGTTGCGGCTAGGCGGCATATAAGCAAAGGTCGCCATTAGCATTTTGACATTGGTGCCAAAGTTCATTGGCAACTTCTGCCTATTGTCCAAACTGCCTGTAGTAATCTCCTTATGGGGGATGTTCTGCAATAGATCCTAAGCTGCGCTCACTGGCTCGATTGTAGGACACATGTGTTACACACACAGAAACACACACACACAAGGGCTACATACAGTATAATTTCCATTTGTCATCCCAAGACAGTTCTCTGCAGCCCAGTGTGATTGCGGGGCTTAAGATGGAGCTGAACAAAACACTAGAGAGCATTAACTTCTCCAGTAAAGACTTCTTTGTTGGGGCTCCCAGTGGAATCAAGACACTTAATTTAGCTCCTGACAGCAAAAGCAGCTAGTGGATATGGGAGCTGTATCTTATCCGATTAAAACTATAATGCTTTCCCCCCTTTTGCAATTATTGTAAAATGGTGAAAGTGGTTCGGATATTTCTTTTTCATGTTATCCCAGCACAATTACAACAAAGCAGGGACAACATTTCGACTGGTTGTTGTTTTGCACTCCTTGTTCTGAAATCCTTGGGGTTGTCTCGCCCATTTGCCGTAGTGTTACCTCTTGCCTTTTGTCTCGCTGAAAGCCTGAGGTATTATCACATTTGTCGCTTCTCCTCATATTGCAGTGGCATTACCTCAACTTGAACTCCCCTAAGATTTCCCAAGTGCTCTGAGATAATGCATCTAACGAACAGAGGCTATACTGACATCAATGTAGCGTTTCAGCATTAGACACACGCTTGCTGGAGTGGCCTAAATCTTTCATAAAAGCAGTTTTAATGAGCTTGCTAGATTGTGTCTGAGTTCTTATTTTGCTGGTGGCTTTATCACATCTGCTTTGTTCATTAATGAGGATGTGGCTCCCGGCAGGGGCAGGTCAGAGGTTGCCTCAGTTGAAAAGGCGGAGATTGCTCAGATAACGGTGCATTTAGGATGCTGAATGATGCACATGCTTCAGTGTAATCAACATGACAGGTGCATCTGAAGTTGAGAGTGCAATGTGAGGTTTGTGGCAACCAAATGTGTCAGAAGCAAAGACTCAAACTACAAGCTGCAAAAGCAGCCAAAGAAAAGGAATTCACGGGCGTTTAAAGGAACACATTGGCATTTTGAGCAATACCATTCATTCGCTTTCTTCCCGAAAAATACATAAGAAGAAGCATAAAAACAACGCTGTTTTTTGGGGGCTTCATTGCTGGACTATATGTCTTGCAACTGGTCCTGGCCAAGACATAGTCTGGCACATAACCCCCATAATGAGAGATATAGCATATACAGTATATAGATATAGTATCTTCCGGGAGAATATTTAGCTCAGACTGGGTAATCTAATGGAAACAATTCACTCGCTGACATCAACAAGCTGTTGTGCAAAATATAAAACCTGAAATTGGAAAATATTGATATGAACATATTCTTTCCAATATGTTTGGGCTGGACCTGTTTCAGTAATGATATTGGAAATAGGCCCACACTTTTAAAACTGATTACAGCCCCCACAGAATAGAAGATATTATTGTTTTCACCATATAACAAGACTTTAAATCGCAACTCTATTTCCATTCACATCTTTTTACATTTGAATTCATAAATTTTTTTCCAATATCCATTTAGATATAATGCAAAATGGGACCATTCTGTTTACAAAAGCATCAAACCAATGTCAAAGTACACTTCAGGTATTATTATAGAATTACATGTGAAAATGCTCTGAAGAGCAAAACAATTAGGCCAGCAGTTGTTGCTAATGGCAGTCAAGGCTTATGTAATGTTTCCATCTATTCACATGGGATTTTCTCAATTGTAGATATGTATATATGTACATTCTGCAAAAACAGCAGCCAAGCACCATTGACTTTAAGTGTTTTCTCACAGTCCCTTATTGCACTGACCCTGTTGATTCGACAATGAGGCGGTGACCCCACCACTACAGAGAGTGTTGCTGGAAACAAATGGGGCAGTGAATTGCCAGCCCATCACACAATCATTTCCATTGTGTGGATCTGGGTGGCTAGTAATCCTTGTGCCTTGGCCTGTAACATCTGGTGAGTGAGTGAAGTGTTCAGTGTGAAGCCAGCAGTGTCAGCCTGCCTCCCATGTTCAGTCGGAGCAGCCGTCACTGCCCACTTCACTTCCAGAGGACTGGGCATCTTCAATACATCAATGACACCAACCATCACAAGGGACGTGTAGCATGCCAAACCAGTGATTCATTAGGAGTCAATTAGCTGGGAGGCATGGGGCGCCCTGCCATATGTCTCGAGGTTCTACGGCAATCTGTACCCACTCCCTACTACTGTAGTCTCAACTGTCTTTGGCACTGTACAGTCTGTACATGTGTGTTGCGTCAATGCTGTACAGTACCAGCACTGGGCTACAGTCTGTTCTTTGTCATAGGGCCGTCTTCTTTGTATTATTAAAACAAGTCAATAGTAGAAATTTTGCAGCTTTGTCTCCAGCCACCCAGCTTCTGAGCTGGAAATTAGTCACAATGACCTTCAGCTCAACTCATGTTGCGCCAGTTGGCTCCGTATGAAATACTCATCCATCTACTGAAGTATGAGGCTGCGGAGCTCCAGATACTGTAAATCTTAGGAGTTAAGAAAGGCCCCGCTCAATATCGACTCTGCTGCGCTTGCCAAAAGGCGGTGTGTGCTGCTGACAAGATCTATCCGCCCTCAAATCTAGTTTGTCTTCTTATCTGTGCCAAGGTAAAAGATCCCCTCGCCCCGTCCTCCGTGCCCCAACCACCCAATCAAATTCTTCCACAACCCGAAATTAATGAAATTAGATCGGAGCAGGGAGCCGCTTTAAGGAGAGCAAAGGCAATGAACACACCCAGCTTCAGATATGTGATGTGATACGATATGATGGGATGAGGTTCATGCACATGCTGTCCATACATGTAAGGTGGCGTGTGATCAATGACGGATACTGCCAGGATTTTAAAGGTCAACACGGCTTATTTGGTAACAAAGTTGCCACTTGACTATTTATTACACTGATTTTCAATTGATAATGTTTTTGCAGATTTAAAGTAAAGTGCAGTTTCGGTAGCTTTTGAAATATTACTCTTTTTTTATTGAAATGGGCAGGATATCGTTTCATGAGGGATTTATTCAAATCATTGATGTGATTGCTAGAAGGCGGCTTGGGCATTGAGATCATATTTTTCTGGAAAATAATAGTTTAGTTTCATCAATTAACAAAATGATGAGTGAGCGAACAAAAGAAAAATTTAAATCAAATCAATATTTGGTGTTACCACCCTTTGCCTTCAAACCAGCATCACTTTTTATAGATACACTTGCACAGAAACGGGCAAAGCTGAGATCGTAGACGCAGTGGTCGGCCAACGAAACTGAAAAACACATCAAGCTTATTTCCCTTTGAAATCGGAAGATGTCCAGCAGTGCCATCAGCTCAGAACTGGCAGAAACTAGTGGGACCCAGGTACACCCCTCTACTGTCTGGAGAACTCTGGCCAGAAGTGGTCTTCACGGAAGAGTTGCAGCCAAAAAGCCAAACCTCCGACATGCAAACAAGGCCAAGCGACTCAACTATGCACGAAAACATAGTAACTGGGGTGCAGAAAAATGGCAGCAGGTGCTCTGGACTGATGACTCAAAATTTGAAATATCTGGCTGTTGCAGAAGGCAGTTTGTTTGCCGAAGGGCTGGAGAGCAGTACAATAATGAGTGTCTGCAGGCAACAGGGAAGCATAGTGGAGGTTCCTTGCAAGTTTGGGGCTGCATTTCTGCATTAATGGTGTCCTCAATGCTGAGAAATACAGGCAGATACTTATCCATCATGCAATACCATCAGGGAAGCGTATGATTGGCCCGAAATGTATTCTGCAGCAGGACAATGACCCCAAACATACAGTCAATGTCATTAAGAACTATCTTCAGGATAACAAGAAGAAGAACAAGAAGTCCACAGAGCCCTGATCTCAACATCATGGAGTCTGTCTGGGATTACATGAAGAGACAAAAGGATTTGAGGAAGTCTACATCCACAGAGGATCTGTGGTTAGTTCTCCAAGATGTTTGGAACAACCTTCCAGCCGAGTTCCTTCAAAAACTGTGTGCAAGTGTACCTAGAAGAATTGATGCTGTTTTGAAGGCAAAGGGTGGTCACACTAAATATTGATTAGATTTAGATTTCTCTTCTGTTCATTCACTGCATTTAGTTAATTGATGAAACTAAACTCTTAACACTTCCATTTTTGAAAGCATTCTTAGTTTACAGCATTTTTTCACACCTTCCTAAAACCTTTGCACAGTACTGCAGATGTCTCTTTGATCTGCCATCACTATGGTTATTACATCTTTTCATGTCTGTGTTCTAAAAATACTGACACGTATATGTACATTGGACTTATTGGTTGTTTCGTAATCATTCCTCCTATCCATACTGGTTGCGAAGAGATCCCTTCCTATGCAATTCCGGTCCTAGGTATCTACCAAAGCTACAGTCTTTTTTTTGTACAAAATTTCCTCTTTGTGTTTTCCTGACCAGCTCTTTGTGGTCAGTTTGCAGAGGAGGGCAATTACAGAGACTGAAAACAGTTTCAGTATACATATGAGTATTATTTGAGGACTTTTTAAAAAAAAGATGAACATGTCCTTTTAAGATAAGGTAAGGTTTAGGCACAAAACATATTTGGTTAAATTTAGGGAAGGTTAGATTCATGCACTTCCATGCACTCTCTTGATTGTATTCTATCGTCTAATCACTCCTGCAAGCTGCCATATCGCTCATCTCCCTTCCTCTCTTCTTCTGCCAAGTCTGTAATTTTGGAACAGCTTCCAGTTCACATCTAACATCAGGGCCTAATGCATCTGGATGGGAGGTGCTGTCTGTGACAAATGACCTCACAAATAACTATTATAGAGAAAAAAACAAGGTCCCAGTCATCTCTCTGTGCCTGCCTGTCTCTCTGCCTGCCTGTCTTTCAGTCCTTGTATCTGTCTCTCTCTCCCTTACCCCCCCCCCCCCTTCGTCATCTTGCCAGGGAGACAGAGATATATGTGATCATCAGTCTCATCCACCAATCTTTACCATCTCCTGACACTTCATCTCAGAAAACTCTCGCCACTTGATGTCTGACTAAATTAGATTAAATGACTGCTTTGTCAACCTTTATAAAGAATGGAGAGAGAAACTCTAGGAAACTAATTTGGGTTGCACTCACACACTGAAACTGTGGCCAGCGCTTCCATACTGTATAATAGCTACGACAATTTTCCACACCGATTGTAGAGCTGATCTCACAGAACAAATGAATCGGTGATAAAAGGACGCATTCACTCGTTAACTTCCAAGTATTTTGAATCCTTTTCACAGTTTATTTAATCATTTTTATCAGAGGCCTTGTGCTCTATTTCAAGTGCCCCAATCATCTCTGTTGTCAGTGAGGTAAATTACGTGTAAAGGTGACCTAACCTAGATTCACCCTGTGAGTGGAGTGTGGTTAAAGAAAACATTAATTAGGTTTTCAAGTCTGCAGTCAAAATTGTGAATTACAGCTATTATATGTGCTCCTGACACACGTGGTGAGCACAGACGTCATTCACCTCAAGGTAGAATGGTGTTGGTATATATGCAAATATGAAATATAACTTTAAAATTATTTGTTTTCCTTTTAAAAATTTCCCTTTACTCCATTTTCTTATTTCGCTATAGTTTCATCGTAACATTTAAAAAGCACTTCAATGAGTGCAAAACCTTGTCATAGTCCTCATGGACAGCACAGTGTTCTGATTTAAGTTTGTTTCCATGCTACACTTACAAGGCTAAGACTACACACACACACACACACACACACACAGAAAGACATTTATACATAAATACTGGCACTAATACACTCACAGGCACACAACAACACCTCGTCTTTCACCCCCTCCCTGTCACGCCTCCAACCAAATTAGATTGTGATTGCTCTTTCCGAGGTCACTTTTAATTAAGTTGAGATGAGAACATGACACATGGGATTAAGCCCCATCCTACCACTTCAAATTATGAATTCATAACTAATGCTAGAGTCTATTGCTTTCAACCATGACCTCCATATCAGTTACCTATAAGAGCAAAAGGAACTCCCCTAATTGTCTTCTTCTGCAGAGATAAAGAGCATGCTAAGAAGGGGTGGGGAAATGTGTGGGTGTGCGTTTGTGTGGGAAATAAATATATTTTATAAATTAATACTGACTTGACTAGAAAGATATATATATATTTAAAGAGAGAGAGAGGGAGGGAGAGCAATGCCATGTTCAGGGAATCATGAATAATACATAACTTTTGCTGATCTGATTAATTGGTAGAGACACAGAGAGATTACGTGAATCAGAGAAACATCCATGAGCCAGGTAACGATTGATTAATACATGTACGGCCTTGTGAGACGAAATCCCCTCAAAACAAACTCGATAACCTAAAATACACAACTTCCTACAGTGTGCTGTGTCTGTAGTACACTGAGTTCTGAGAAGTGTGGGATCTTAACGCCTCTGATACAGCATCTAAACCTTGACAAAGCCGGATGCTGGCTTTGTGTTTTGGTACGATTTCATGCGCACAGTCTGAAGACTTTTGCCTTGACTCTTGACATGCTTCTTTCTGCATCTCTTCTGGCAGATACGTTACAGTGCTGATGTATTTAGTTAGATGACGCTTGACCAAGAAATGAATTCCTGATTTATTCCAGTCAAGCAGGGTGCTGCACTATAACCTACACAGCTGTTTTCTATTTCTGTATCAAATCATTTAGATCCACAAGACATACTAGCCTCTCAAATAGAGCTGTGAGCGCATCTTACCTCAGTTATAAAAGCCTTGGCAGTAGCTGGGCTCATGAACAGCACGGCTCTGCGGAGCGTATCCCTGTAGCGATGCAGCTCTTCCACGCGCATTGTTCTGAACAGACTTGTGATCATCATGTTGATGTTAGATTCCACCTTCTGAAGGGATACGTCCATTCCCTGCTGAGAGGTCCGGTCCAGGAAATCCTCAATACCACGGATATCTGGCGAAAGAGAGATAGAGGTGTAACTATTGATTTAGCGCGACAGGGACATTCACATTCCTTTAAAAATATTATGCAGAAAAAAAAATGCGGAGAGATAGACATACACCTTCTCATACACACAGATTTAGCACAAATGTTAGGGCTATGACATATGACTTCACGCTGTATTCTCTGCTGTCTCTCTGCATGAATAGGTTCAGCAAATATCTCAATTCATGAGGTCTTCCTGGCAGTGATTCCTTGCTCCCAGTGCATTTGTATTTCTCATATTGTATCATTTGTATTAACCGAAGCTAAAGCTTTTGTTGCCAGAACTGTACATCTGTTGGTACTGAATTGCTTTCTTTCTAGAAACTTGAATATACAAAGCATTTTGTAGACATGCCCTCTCTGACACACATATACACACAAACACAACGACATGGAAAAAAGCACATGGTGGTAATAGTAACAGAACTATACCAAAATTAAGGTTTAAGTATGCTTTACAGTTATA